>JAJEKV010001023.1:0-45171 GCA_021234155.1 Isoetes taiwanensis | reverse complement strand
TTCTTTTTCCACAATCAATCATGTAAAACCCACAAAAAGCAACAGACCAATACGGTTTTTCAATCGAAAACACACTTTTTCTCACACCGCAATCCATTTCCACATCCCTTTTGCATTTTTATTTCCTTTTACGATGCATAACATCCGTGAGCACACAAAGCACACCTAAGAAAAGCCATGAGAGAATCATACAAGCATACCATTATCTAGTTGTTGTTCATATTGACGATTGCGGCGCTGGCCAAAGTGACAATTAGCGCGAATTCCTCGATAAGAAGAGCAGGGCCGGTTCATATCGCCGGATATATCTTGGCGCTCATCTCTAGTGACCTCCACCTCTTCCCACTCCATGTGGGAAACAACCTCCTTCAATCTTTGCAAACAGGTAAGGCGCATCTAAACAATCGGACAGAGGCCCGCAGGACTCCGGCAAAAGTATTAATGTTAACAATGCTTGATACCACTTCCAGAGCAACCTGGACATGCTCCCCGTTCGGAGAGAATGCAACAGGAGAGGGCATTGCATTATGAATTACATCATGGATACTTGGCCCGGGAGCAGCAGGCCTATGAGGAGGGGAAGATGAGGCCTCTTCATCACTGTCAATGTTAATCACACCATCCCCGACAGTTGGCCTCATCCCGACAACTCCAACAGGCCTGCTGGTAGTAGCAGCCCCATTCCCAATCTCCATCCCTACAATCCCATTACCACGTTCCATCTCTAGTCCAGGCATAAAGAAATAACTGCAAACAAAGATGCAACATCAAAACAAAGAAAACATATGTACAAAACACTGCAGCCCCCCTACAAGCATAGGTCAACCAATTGCCATTATGTAATCCGTAGTGTCAAGAGGTATGAAATCAGTCGAGGCATGTCCACGGCGGCTGAGGGCACCATCATCCTCCCCTTCAAGAAGTTCTCATCCATATCTCTCTAGGCGTGGCGGCCTCATCCCAATATCGTTTTCTACCCTTCCCAATCTGGCGAATGGGTTCCATCCGTGCCAGGGATGCCATACGACACACACCTCACATCACTTGGCAATGCGACTTTGGGGTTTAGTTAATCGGTGCCGGGCGGTCTTCACTCTATGCTCGGATATAAAAGGCGTTAGAAGGAAGGATCCAAAATAGTAGACAACATGAATTTACGGTTCTAAGCATCCTAGGTATTTGTGTACACAAGGCTAGGACTCAATTTGCCTTCCGGTTCACAAAATGAAGGGCTCTTCCCAAGAGGTTCTGTTGTCCAAAACTACCACATGCTTGATGTCCCTGCACCATAGAGCAAGTCATGAGGTCCTTGCCCATCTCCAACTGGCTCGGGACACATTCTTTGTGTGCATCTTGAAGTGTGGCTTCCCCATATCCTTCATGCAATACCCTATTAGCCCCTCAAACAATGGAGCCCTATTCTTTAATGCCTTACAAACAAGAACAACCCCCACGAGGCTTCTTACCTCCCCCACCCAAACCTCCGCTTCATGGCCAAATTCACAACTCTAGGGGACTTGAGCAAGCCTAAAGACACATTGGTAATGCGGGTGATCTAAGTCACTTTGCCCCTCCCATTTACAACAACACCTGAAACACGGTCCTTCTCCGGGGAAATTAAGGAGCATGTCATAGAACTCACAGGGGTGCATCCATGCCTGTCACACCCGGTGTCACACTCACGCCTATGAGGCCTATGCCTTCATCCTCAACAAAGCATTTCTGCATGCCTCCACACCGGCACCTCCTCGAAGAGTCCGGTTGCCCATTCCCTGGCTGCCCGCCTGCTCTCCTAGCATCCCTCCTCATGGAAACAAAGCAAAGACAATGGGGAAAAACACAAGGAAATCACGGTTAACTTTGGGTTAGGGTATGCGGCCGGCTCTAAGTTCAGGGATTTATAAACTGTAAGAGGGGCCGGATTCCCCATCTTATCCGCTTCGGCTTGCCGGGGAACAAAAGAGGCGCCTTCCAAAGATAGCGCTGCATCAAACCATGCATCCGACCTGCTTGCCCACATCCCGCAGACTCCAGAAATACCCGGGGGATTCACCTTTGATCAGCGTATAACCCATGAGAGTTCAACGGAGGGGTGTTTTTTGGACCATTTGTCTACGTATACTTAGAGGTTACGGGTGTTTATAGGCACTGATTTGGAGCAATATCTATACACAGAGGGGTCAAATTGCCTTTTAAAATTGCGTATACAAGGGGGGTTTTTTGCTACCCTCCGAACGCAGATGCCATACCCCCCTTATATATAAGTGCACCCCCCGGGCAGAAATACAGCGAACCAATTTGCCCTATTTCCATACTAACTTTCATACAATACCTAACTTTAACCATTCAAACCATATGTCATAAATATACGGTTTCACAAACTGGGACAACTTATTGGAGTGATCATTCAAGAGCGTATATAACATTTGCTTAATGTGAGTTCCTTCAACCACTATTATTTAAATCTTTGAAACCTTGGCAACTATTTTCACCAATACAACTATAGTTTTATTAGCTTAGCTCTATATTTCCATGTACATATACACCTACGTACATAATCATCTACCATTTTTCAATGTGATTCACAATTGGTCATAAACTACTATTATAAATTAGGCTCTGCATGAACTAGTTTTAATGGATTGACAAAGATTTCGTAACTTATCCAAGTTCATGCAACGTGATGTATGCAAAGCCGAGCGGATTTGGTTAAAATAACCAATGTACTCTAGGTGCATTTTTTAAAGCCATTTCGGATTTGGTTAAAATAACCGTTGAGTGGATTTGGTTAAAATAACCCAAAGCCATTTCATTGTTTGAATATAATACTAGAAGATTGATTGGAAAAGAATCCAGGAACCTGTTAAGTATGTCTTTATATATAGGTAGCCCTGAGTAGTTGGCATCAAATGCAACAACAATGTTTACACCTGCAAAATAGTTTTCACTCATATAAAATGTAAGGTTTCGCTCATGCATTTTGCACGATTCTGACTTTTGCTTCCGCTTCTGGAAAATTTGATACTCATTTTCATCTGGAATATGTTCTGGTTGTTTATGTTATAACACTTTGTTTTAATCATGAATCAGAACTGGTCTCCAGTTTAGGCTTGGTTTTGGTCAGATTCGGTCTTCTTCATTTCATCCATCCATCCATTATGTAACTTTATAAATGTTACATGATCTTGATGCAGACATCTAATTGACATTTCAAAAGCAAAAACTTTCGCTGGACTCGTGTCCCCTGGAGTTCATAGAAGTAGTATGGATTTGTTTGCAATTTCAAAGGAGGACATTGCAATAGAAGCTCAAGCAACATTTAGCTGGCAAATCAGTCTTGAAGATGTTGGAGCTGCACATGTAGTGTGTATTGTGGATATTGAAAGCTCTGACATAACCAAAGTGCAACATGCGCTTGCAATGGTCTTTTGGAACACGTTTGCTCAAGATTTTAAGGATCGTCATTTTGAGGCTGGATCAAAGGATGTCAATAACATGTGTTTGAATTCTGAGTTTCCAAAAAATTGAACAAAATTTTCTATGAAATGGACCAAGAAGTTCTTAGATACTTCGTTTGGTTTGTTTGAAGAGGTTCCAGTTATCGGACAAAAATCGAAATCCTATCATCCAGTCGAACAAACACTTTTACCCCAATTGAGCCAGTAAAAATAACTTGTGTTCATAAAAGTGCCTCTTCAATCGCTAAAGAAACACCTTATGAATCAGAAAGGAAAACATCATCTTAAAGAATTTGTGGATTAATATTCGAATGAATAAAAAATTGCAATTGCAACAAATATGCGGAGGGGATTTGTATTCGTCGTCCAAGTTGATCCAAGGGTGCAGAAATAGCTAAAACCGAGTATATAAAGTCTGGTGAAACATCTTTAAAGACGACGATGGGCACCGCGGTAGTCCCGCGAATTCGAGAAGTAATAACCGTAATGGCCGGCCCAATAGCAGGTTCTGCAGCTGCCACTGTCGATACAGATGGAGCAAATGATTGACCTGTTGTATTATCCAAATGAACGAGAAATACCAAAGAGTGCGAATTGATAGCGAGTAACATTGACTCAATTGGCATTAACAAAATGAGAATGTTTTTTCAGATCATCCAGATGCTTATGTTGAACGGAATGCCTCGGTTGATGAGAATAGAAATAAATTAAAATATTCAATTTTCAAATGAGAAAAAAAAGAAGAAAATGATCTGGAGCAAGCGCGGGGGAGTGGTCCACGGCGAATGGGTTATTGGAAGTATGGCAAATACTATGTAAATGTTATTCCTAAGGTCACCTAATAATATAAAGGGGCATAGGATAACATAGCATTTGGATGTAAGAAACCATTGATATTTATGGACTTGGTCGAGGCACTTTCATTGGGATAGTTATTGGTTGAGAAAAAGATCATAGATAATGTCCCATATGATAAGTCATATAATCTAGTTAAAGGCAAGGAGATATTTTGAGAAAAAAGGCAACTGCCTGCTAAAAAAGGCTAAAGTCGCAGAGAGATCTATAAATAGAACCGAAATTTCAGTTGGACATATCTCCGCAACCAGATCTCCGATTGAAGCGATCTTTAGCTCTTCAGAACCGGCTCGGAGTCTAGTTTCCGAATTGGGGTGGCCAAAAAGGTGGCAAGGGGTCACAGATCACTGCCATAGCCACTTCACAGATCTGCAATTGTTTTTATGATGTGTGGCTACTTGGAGTAGCTAGATTAGTCTAGAAGGCCAATAAGCTAGATGCTAGAACTTTGTATTTGCCATAGATGTGACGTTCCAAGTATTTATACGGTATACGTATAAATATACTGACACGTCACGCAGTAAAGATACGCCACCATGGGGTATTTTAACCTAGGGGGTTGACCTAAAAGGGATTAATTTAGCTATGCTAAATTAATTATCAAAGGTTAATTACCTATAATTAAGGAAGCATTGTCAAATTAACTCAATTAAGATAATTGATTAATTAGGAAGGTGCCACCTGGCCAAAATCGATTGGCCAGCATGAGAATGCTAACTTTGGGCATCAAATTGGATCCCTACCCCATTTTGCCCCAAAATCGAACCGGGGAGGCAAAGCGGTGGCCCCAAGTTCCTTGAAGATGGAGATACCTCATGATAATGGATCCAAAGAAACTTCGGGTTAGTGGGTAGACTAGCTTGATATCTCTAGGACTAGCACTTCAGTCAGTCTTCTCTGGTTGTCTTTGCTTAGGATTAACCCTTCTTTGATACTTAGGGTTATATTTCAATTATGGATTATTCTTTGTTATGGATGGATGGATGAATCTATGATAGTATCTCCTGTTAGTCTTCCTAAAAAGTGGGGATTAAAGGGGGGTAGAGACCTCGTGCCTCATGTTCTTAGTATGCTCCTAGTAGTTTCCTTAACTACCAACTATTGCGGACTCGGCACAAGAGAGACCACCGGTGCGATGCTATGGAAATTGCTCGGCCGCAGAAGGGACGCAGCTGGTGAAGTGGGGTGGGGTCTTGCACCCAACATAAAAGGCTCCCGGACTCCTACATTGGGCTAGGCCCGATGGCCTGGTCAATGAGGGCCGGGTATGGTCCGACACTCCCCAGGTGCGGAGGTGTGACCGGTATGGGGCACCCCCTGCACTTTGAAGATAAAGTTACGGAGTAGGTCGGCACGGATGCGGGGGTCACCGATGCGCATCGTATACTCTAGCTCACCCATGGAACCGCTGCTATCACCGAAGGGGACACTTCCCCCGACACGCCTCATCGGACCCGTGGAGATGTAACCCGAGCGGACTCGGCGGGTGGTACCTAGAGTCCAAGGCTCCTAAGGCTATAGTGATGCCATAGCATGATCCACTCATCCGCAAAGTGTGCACGTGAGGGGCTGATGGAGTGGACAACCCTAGCCGATGTTCTATGCCAGCCAACGCCATGCCAAGATTCGGTCCGGCTGACCTCTTGAGACCTAGCCACAACGATCCTCACCGAGTCCGAGCCGGTAGAACCACATGGGTTTTGGGGTATTTTCTCTAGTATTAAATGCATCTTCTCTGTTATTATCGGGCTGATGGATGTGCCACCCTTTGTGGTGGTTATTTATGGTATGATTATGTCAGATGCTAACCTTATATGCACGCTTCACGCATAGGGGAGCCCCATTGAAGGCGTGGGCGAATGACACCTCTCGCGGTCCTTCACTCGAGCATCGCTTCATAGATGGTCCGGAAGTTAGACGGAGGGCCCCGCCATGGCGAAGTTGGTTGCCATGGGAGGGGAAGTCCCCGTGATGTATATGCCCGAGGGTCGAGCATGTTCCAGGGGAGCCGCCACGGTTGGTATCGAGAGCCGTGATTTTGGTAGGCAGAAATCATAGCACTGACCAAACCCCTATCTCGTTAGTTCGGTAGTTAGGTGGGAGTTTAAGCTAGTTGGACTGTTTAACTCTCGATGTTTGGTTTTGTGCTAGGTTGATGTAATGAATTGTAAGTTTTAAGAAACTTAGGGCGACTAGAGGACCCAAGTTTTGTAGGTAGCTCGTATGAAGGCGAAAATGGTTCCAATGGATCGGGCACCTCCCAAATACCCTAGGGGGCACGTTACACGAGGTCAAAATGGCGACAAAGAAGGCGAAAAAGCAAAAGGGGCGCTTTGTCGGATGAGGTGTTTTTCTCGAAAAGTTAAGGGCATATAACGCCAGAATATTATATGTTCCGCGATAAAAATACGCCGTCCGCTTAAAAAAATTAGAAAACTTTTCAAAAAAAGTTAAAAAGTTTGGATTCAAATTTGTGTTTCTTTTTGAAAAGTGTGTTTGTTGGGATCGCCTTCCCCGCCGCCATAGTCACGGGATGGAGCTCGCCTTGCCATAGCCGATCTTGCATGCTACCCCTCGTTGCCCTAACCGCCTAGCGCCTCCTTTCTCGACCTAGCCACCTGCTTCACACTAAGCGCCCATTTCCTTGCCACTTGCATGTGTTAGTGCCATGATGCCGCGCTTCAAGCTCACCGTGGACCTAAAGAAGGCGACTTGTCTTCCAGCTGTTTAGCGTCCTGGTAGACCATCTCTCTGACGATAGTGATATGATCGACACTGTTCTAAGCCTACTTGTGACTCATTTTCACCGAGCCGTGAGAATCCCCTACCCAATCTTCCATTTCAATGAACGCCTCATGAAGTCAATGCCGCAGACCAATCTTACACTCTTTGTGGAGCGTACCGATCAAGCTTGGGCCATTGTTAAGTTCTATCCGCTAGCCAGCCCAGAGGAGGATCCCGTTGAGCTCATCCGGACAGAGGCCCAAAGGATTTTGCACCTTGCTAGGGTAGAGGACCTCCAGCAAATAGCTAGTGGCCTACCAGAAGAGCGGGCTAGTTGTTTTTATTACCTTGGTAAGGGCCATGTGCTTATGTACAGGGACCATTACAATCTTCCCCCTTTCTTTTGGAATGAAGAACTATATAGTTTTATCTTCGAAAATGTTCCCCCTACCTTCACACAAGACCGCATGGACCTCGTGCAAGCTGACATGCGAGCTCACCCAGCCCGGTACCATACGGAGATTGCAAGGCAAATACAAGTGCACCAGGACAAGGAAGCCCGGGATGCTGAGAGAGAGAGGGCCCGTAAAGCAAAGGAGGATGCCCAAACACAGCAGGGCGGGGATCAAAATGTTGATCAAAATATAGATCAACCTGCCGTGCAAAACACAGAAGAAAGATGGGGTAATAGGAAGAGGAAACTTACAAAAGCCCATTATTTCGGGAGGCGCGGCTACAAGACCCGACCGGCAGAAGGATGCCCAAATCGGAAGAAGACGCCGGCTCGGGCGAACGAGCGCATTGTCCGTGAGGGCTAAACATCCAACGACCGGGCGGGAAGTCTTTACCCCTCGCCACCAAGCAGCCAAGGAAGCCTCATAGATTCCGACCCGGTACAGTGGCTCTTAGGGAGATTCGAAAATATCAGAAGACAGCGGAGCCTTTGTTACGCCACCTGCCTTTTCAGCGTCTGGTCCGGGAAATCGCCCAAGACTTCAAGACCGACCTGAGATTCCAGGCATTTGCTCTGCTTGCGCTTCAGGAGGCCGTTGAGGCCTACCTTGTTGAAATTTTGAGTGATGCTAACCTCTGTGCGATTCATGCTAAGAGAGTTACCATCATGCCCAAGGATATCTAGCTTGCAAGAAGGATCCGAGGGGAATTTCACTGACTGTGCAATTTTATTTGTCTATTGTAAAAAAAATTTTGTGATCTATGTCTATGTAAAATATTTTATTTTTCTTAAGCTATAAACTCAAAATCGTGTCTTTTTGCCATTTGGTGTATATTTAAATGTAAATTATTAAGTAAATAATAATTTTTTTTCATGACCTAGGAAAACGTGCCGAAAAGTATAAAGTTACTTTTTGGCCTATTAGGGTTTCATTTTCCTTCTTGCTTTTAGCGTTTAGCTCCTCCTCCCTTGCGCCTTCTTGCTCATGGCTCGCCCAACTCTACAATAGTGGTACCTGGATGGCGAACACTGGGACCCTGCGATTCCCTTTGATGTTCTTCATCCTTATCTGCTCCAGCAAGTGGATCTCATCCACAACATGCAAAGCGCACCCCCCACTACGCTTGCTTTTAGTTCCCATCGTGGAGGAGATCGTGGCCCGCTTGTGTCTTCAATGAGGACGACTCACGCTTCTACCTCGACTTCCACACCTTGCTCGAGATGTTGGGAGGCGATGATCATGCCCCGGAATGTCATTAAGAGCATTAGGAGGAGGGACCGACCTCCCTATCGCTACTATAGATCGGGAAGTCTGTTTTGAGGCTCGATTCGCTACCGCCATCATCATGGACCAGTATATTGAGGATGAGCGATAGCGGCCGAAAGCAGGTCTTCTACACCAAGCATTCTCCCGACCGGAAGACGGCATGAAGTCGCTTGACGAAAGCGGTGACTTTGCACGGCTGGAAGGAGCTAGCCACCGGGCAATCGGCAGTCGGAGATAAAGCCCTCAAGCTCGGGCTAAACCTCCTCCCCACCGTATTTTGAACAACCAAGAATATTTGATTCTCGAGGACATTATGTGGGCTTACCGCATCATCGCTTATATGCGGGGTCACGAAAAGATAGAGGTCCTCACGACCTTGCCGAAGTAATCGCCAAGATGACTTCCTCGACTTTTTACAACACCTGCTGTGCATCCGCCACTAGTCGAGAACTTGTTAGTATTTCGCCATAAGAACTAGAACCCGCTTGAGACCCTTTTTGTCTCTTTCGGGTAGCCTTATTGATTCGGATGCACCCCAGCCTCCCCTCGGGAGCAGCTTTGCGCCTAACATGTGCCCTCCTCCTCCTGCAGCTCAGCCTTTACAGATCACTATGGGAGGGTGGATCAAGAGGAGGAAGACCTTTGGGACACCAAGATGAGTCTTCTGGATGACAAAGAAGAAGCGTAAGAGGAGAAGATACCCTGCTAACTTGAAAAGGAAGCGAGACCTCCGAGATCCGCAAATTAGGGCAATGGGCAACCATTTGACCCGATTCTTCCTTTCAGCCTTCCGGGCAAGGTGAGGTCTTGTTCTTCTCCAAGAACTTGGGGCCTTCTTCCGAAGCATCTTGGTGGGCCCGTAAGCATCCACCTTTGGCGGGCCATAAGAAGATTGACTATCACGCCACTACTATCACCTTTGGTCCGACGAGATTTGGCTATCGTGAGCATTGGGGACATGGCGGCTGCGCTTAATATGCGACTTTTGTATGCACCCTTGGCCACTTGTTTGTTTACCATCGAGGCAAAGAAATTGCCGCCTCTTTGCTAGCCCCAAAGACCACCTTTGATGCGCTTACCTACCACCTCCTCAGCCTATGGACGGTATTTATGAGGAACCTAGTTCTTAGATATCTTCTTACAATTATAAATCTTTGTATTGCGTATAGATGTAATCTCTGATTGGCATTTTTTTTAAGCCATCATATAATATATGTGCTTTTTTCCTTATGTTTTATGAGTATTGTATCGTTGAGTACGATTAAATTGTTTCCCTATGGTACCTATTCATCTCTTTTAGAGTTTGACCAGTACGTTATCATCCAGGCATGGGCTCGCTACAAGGTAGTCGTGGCAGTATCGAGAGCATCCGTTATCCATCCTCGCATTTTCACAAGCAGCCCTAAGCCCCGATCGCCAGCTTTTTATGGCTAAGTGTGAGTTGGTTAGAAATTGCCCAATGTATAATCACTACCTTTGTATTGTACAACCTTAAGTTTTTGTTAAAACACACCTCCAATGTAACTGCCACTTTGACTTATAAATAAAGTTCTTTTCCTTAATTCTCTTGTATTGTCTTTATTATTGTTTCCTAGTACTGCTCAAAATGATCTTCATTGTGACACTTGGTATCACAATAATTCTGCTTATACCTTCTTCTGCTCAATATAGACGGTGCACGTAACGCCTCATGGCAGACACCCTCAAATGCTAGCAGATTAACACCTGAACAAGAACTCCAGTTGATGAAGCGGCAGTTAGTAGAGCTGCAGGCTTATGTGTTAAATGCCAACCCACCATAGTACATGCAGGAGAACGGACCGGAGTTACCTCCGTTATCGCCAAGTCCACCACCACAAAGACCACACCGTGACCGAACCAGGACCTGTACCCACACAAAGGGGGCACCGTTCCAAACGTCGTCGAAGCTCGTCTACAGATAGTGCCACATCCTCACAATCAGCCACTTCTGTGTCTTCAGAGTCATTTATATCATCTGGTGACCATGCAAAGGCCTGGGATAAGGAGTACCGTAAAGACAGCTTGATAATGCACCATTACCAAGAGATATGGAAAACAGAAAATTGGCACAGCTTTGATCGAAATGTAGAGGCGGCCTGAACGCTGAGTCTTGGTTAGATCGAAATGAAGGAGTTCGGGAAATCCTATGGGATGATCGGAGAAAGATACAGAAAAGTTGCCACTACAAACCTTACAGGCCGCCTATTTGGTGGAAGGGGCTATGCTAGAGCCAAACATCTAGACAGATGCATGCAAGTTTAAAAAGTTTGTCAAAGCTTTTAAGGCCCATTATGTGCCCCCCGTACACAAAATGCCAACAGATTCGACTTTTACAGGTTGGAGCGTAAGGGTATGTCGGCCCAGCTTACACGATGAATTCATGCTTTGAGGTCTGATGTCCCCTGTATGAACGAAGAAGGCGTTGGAGGGCTATATTGAAGGATTGGCCCCCTCAATTAAACGAATGGTTAAGGCCATAGACCCAAAGTCGGGCTGCAGAGGGTGAGGCTAAGGCATTGAGCCTTGAAGAGGACACGCCAAGAAACCAAGACTAACGCCAGCCTCTTTTACTCCCAAATACCCAGATGTATACACCTTTACAAGCCCCCGCTCACCAAGTCCCGGGCCTTCTCAGAGAACTCTAATGGTCGCCGAAAAGAAAGTCACCTTCAACATGCCCAACAAACCGAACAATGTCGTAACGCAGTTCGAACCTCTTACAATCTATTCCCAAAGAGGCCCCGAGCAGCTCCAGAAAGAGAAGGCATGTTATGTTACGTGTATGCGTCCGCACCATGCACTGCCCTTATGTCACAATAACCGCCCTCCATTGGCCATGGTCGATCTTTGATTGAACGATCTCGAAGTCTACACCACCATTCGACGGGAGGCTCCTCGAAGTATATTCACTCGTAAGGCCCCATATCCTTGCAGCCATTGAAACCGCAATGCTGAAAGTCAGCCTGCCGTTATTTCTACTATAGGTCAAGTAGACAGTAAGCCTTTCATAATTCTTATGGATACGGGAAGTACCCATAATTTTGCTTCTCCTAGAATGGCTCAGGTGTTGCAACTTGAAACTTTGAGATCCCACCAAGGCCCTCAGAACTTTAGCCAAGCTGGTAAGATCGATTATACAAACGACCGTCGCATTAATTTCAAAATGCAGCTGCCAGGTGCACCAGTTGCATTGGGTGCCGAGTTAATGGATATTAGCAAATATGATCTCATTGTTGGCATGGAATTTTTGGCATCCGCAAAAGCCAATATAGACTGCGAAAAACGGGAGGTTACCTTCAACGCAGCTAATGGAGCCCGCGTAACTATAAAAGGTGATCCATTAAACCCCATTATGCAGTCTATGTCCATCAGGCAGTTAAATAAGGCTATATGCAAGGATAAGTTACTTTGCGTTGTCAGACTTGCATCCATTGAGTCAGATGCTAAACATAAGCAAATAGTTGATGCGTTGCCAGAGAGCATTGCTAATCTCCTCCGGGAATTTAGCAATCTCTTCCCAGACGAGATCCAGAAACTTCCTCCATTCAGAGGGGTAGAATGTGAGATAGCTTTGGAACCAGGTACTAAGCCTACCAAGAAGGGCCCGTGCATCGTATGAGTTCCCCGAGTTGGCGAGCTTAAGAAGCAACTTCGGGAGTTACTAAACCTAGGCTTCATTCGCCTAGTGTTTCACTTTGGTGCTCCTATCCTTTTTGTTAAGAAGAAGGATGGCTCCCTGAGGATGTGTATTGATTATCGGCAGCTCAACAAGCATACGATCAAAAATTGCTATGCTTTGCCTAGAGCAGACGATCTTATGGACCAGTTGCAAGGGCCAAGTACTTCAAAGATTGACTTACGCCCTGATATCACCAAATAAGAATTAAAGAGGAGGACATCCATAAGTCTGCTTTTCGCACTAGATATGGGCATTATGAGTTTACAGTTATGCCTTTTGGATTAACTAATGCCCCCGCAACTTTTATGCGGTTAATGAATGATGTCTTCCGACAATACTTGGATGATTTTGTTGTTATTTTCTTTGACGATATTCTCATCTATAGTAAGACCCTGGAGGAGCATGAGAAACATCTTCGGTTGGCCCTACAAAAGCTAAGACGTCACCAACTCTTTGCCAAGTTCTCTAAGTGCAAGTTTGCCACTCCAAAGGTGGATTATTTAGGCCATGTCATTTTGGCTGAGGGAATTGCTACAGACCCAGCAAAAATAGAGGCAGTCAAGGATTGGCCCATTCCAGGTAATGTTTCAGAGGTCCGAAGTTTTTTAGGATTGGCGGGGTATTACCGGAAATTTGTTAAGGATTTTGCCAAGATTGCAGCACCTCTTACCGATCTTACAAAGCATGAGAAAGTGAAGGATTGGATTGAGCATTGGAAAGCAAAGGTCAGGGAAGTTTTCAGAAGCTTAAGGAAGCTTTAACGTCAGCACCAGTCCTCACATTGCCGGACCCCAAAAAGGATAAACTAGTAGCAACGGATGCCAGTAAGATTGCTACCGGTGGAGTCCTAATGCAGGAGGGGAGGGTTATTGCCTATGATTCAAAGCAAACGAACGAGACTGAGCAGCGATACCCTACCCATGATCAGGAGTTGTTGGCCGTTGTCCGCGCTCTGCGTATATGGAGACACTACCTTCTTGATAGAAGATTTCAGCTGGATACGGATCATCAGAGTCTCCGTTATCTAACAACCCAGCCAAACCTCAACCTCCGTCAAAGAAGATGGATGGAATTTCTGGAGGAGTATGATTTTGGGATTATGTATAAGCCTGGGAAACACAATGTGGTTGCGGATGCGTTGTCACGCCATCCCTTGGTAACCCGAACCCATTGCAACGCAATTTCCACCCTCACTAGTGAGTTCAGAAACAAATAGAGCAGACCTTGGCTGCAGATCCAGAGTTCCATGAAGTATGGGATAGTTTGGCTAAAGAGGCACGCACAGATAAAGAACGTGAGGCTTTCCGTTTGTATAAAAAAGAGGGCAATTTGTTATATTACAAAGATAAGTTGTGTGTACCTGAGACTTCAGGAGTACGTAAGCTTATTCTACATGATACACACAACAGCCCTATAGCCGGACATGCAGGTTTCATGAAGACCTACTTTAAGATCTGCTCGATTATTTTGGCCTTGTATGAAGAAGGACATTGCCGTATATATTAAAAGGTCGTGTCAACAAACCAAGGTCGAGCAACTAAGGATTCCAGGAGAGTTGCAACCTCTAGATGTGCCCAACGCTAAGTGGGAAGTGATAACCATGGATTTCATTATGGGCCTTCCACGTACTCTCCGTGGATATGATGCATTCGATACCGCTTTGCTGTTTACAAAGGAGATCTTCAGATTGCATGGAATGCCACGAGTTATCGTGTCCCAGCCCGAGATTCCAAATTGTAAGTGCATTCTCGAAAGATTTCTTTGCCACCATCCAAACCAAGCTTGCTATGAGTATCGCATATCATCCTCGGGCCGGATGGATTGCGGGCGTATCAATCGCATTATAGAGGATATGCTACGGTTATGTGTGGAGTAAGCAATCACAATGGGCTGACTATATTTATTTGGTCAAATTTGCCTATAATAGCATGAAACAGAGTCTTCCGAATGTCTCCCTTCATGATAAATTATGGGTATCAATGCCTTACTCCGCACATGGCATAATCCCGTTTCTAAGGTGGAGGTTTCTCAACAACCCTCTTGGAAATGCAAGCTTTGGTTGAAGAAGTTCGTGGTTACTTATTGGTTGCACGCAAATCGGAAGAGTGTCGCTGGATAAGCACGAGAACCCCACGAAGTCTTCCAGTGGGCTAACTCGGTTTGGCTCAAGATTAAGGTTAAACAAGCCAAGCTTTAAGATTGGCAACTGCAAGAAGTCGGCACCCGATGGGCTGGCCATTCAAAATCATTGAACGTGTTGGAGAACAGGCATATCGCTTGGATTTGCCACCCGCTTTGAAGATCCACAAGGTCTTTCACGTGGAGTCTTCTGAAGCAACATACCCCGCATCCGCAGGAGATCTTGAATACACCCACCCTCCTTGAAATGACAGAAGAGCATTTAGATATAGTGCCTGAAGCTCTTCTTGATCGAGCTTATAAGGCACTGGAAGGACTCAAATGTTGCAATACTTGGTTAAGTGGAAACACTTGCCAGTTGAAGATGCTACGTGGATGATGAAGATAGACCTTGAGAAGCACTATCCAGACTTCACGCAGGAATCTCAGGGCCGCACCATCAACGATGCTATCAACCCCGCACCCGGCGGTAAGCTTGAAGGCTTGATTCGCCGAGAATCGTGCAAGAGAGGGTAGATGCATCGTGGTTGACAATAGTTACCGATGATGAGATCACCTTCGTGTTCTCTAGGACGTGGTGTATTGTCGATGTTGGCATGACCGGCTATAATGGGAACGTGGCCATTCCTTACGCCGCAATGAATTGCGAACCATAGGCATGATAGGTTCCCTTGTAGATAGGTTTTCCTTTTATTTCTTAGGGGGTGGTCCCTTAAACCACAACCTACTTACATTATCTATATATATATCTTTGATGTATTGACATATGTGCGGCCGCTGAGCAAGACGTGACTGCCCATGTATAGAGGGTTGCCGGATGGCCCGACTTCCAGTTTTATCTTGTCTACATGTGTTGCCTTTTTGTCACCGGTGGATGTTGATATTGGACTTGGTCCTTGAACCCTTTTCTTATGATAATCATGTGAAATGCACCTTGGTGCTTAAACTATTTTATGCTTTAACTTTTAATGTTATTACCTTCTAAATAAGGAATTACCTTCCTTCTTTTTATGTATAAATTCTTATATTTTTTCACTAACCCTATCTTTGAGGACAACATTATTTCTAAGGAGGAGAATGTGACGCTCCAAGTATTTATAACGGTATAATGATAAAAATATCTTGACACGCCACGCCAGAAAGATAATCCACCATGGGGTATTTTAACCTAGGGGGTTGACCTAAAAGGGATTAATTATTAAAGGTTAATTACCTATAATTAAGGAAGCATTGTCAAATTAACTCAATTAAGATAATTGATTAATTAGGAAGGTGCCACATCGCCAAATTTGATTAGCCAAGATGAGAATGCTAACTTGGGGCATCAAATTGGATCCCTACGCCATTTTGGCCCCAAAATCGAACCAGGAGGAGCAGCAGCTGAGCGCCCAAGTTCCTTGAAGATGGAGATACCTCATGATAATGGATCCAGCAGAAACTCGGGTTAGTGGGTAGACTAGCTTGATATCTCTAGGACTAGCGCTTCAGTCAGTCTTCTCTGGTTGGCTTTGCTTAGGATTAACCCTTCTTTGATACTTAGGATTATATTTCAATTATGGATTATTCTTTGTTATGGATGGATGGATGAATCTATGATAGTATCTCTGTTAGTCTTCCGAAAAGCAGGGATTAAAGGGGGGTAGAGACCTCTGTGCCTCATGTTCTTAGTATGCTCCTAGTAGTTTCCTTAACTCCCAACTATTGCGGCCTGTGCACAAGAGACCACCGAGCCATGGATGCTATGGAATTGCTCAGCACCAGAGAAGGGACGCAGTGGTGAAGTGGGGGTGGGGTCTTGCACGAACATAAAAGGCTCCTGGGACTCCTACAGTGGGCTAGGCCCGACAGCCACCACGAGGGCTGTGTATGGGTCCGACACTCCTCGGGTGCGAGGTGTGACCCAGATGGGGCACCCCCGTACTTTGAAGATAAAGTTAGGGAGTAGGTCTGCACGGATGCTGGGGTCACCGATGCAAGAGACGATTCTCTAGCTCACCCATGGAACCGCCGCTATCCCGGAAGGGGACACTTCCCGACCCGCCTCATCGGACCAGGAGATGTAACTGAGCGACTCGGCGGGTTACCTAGAGTCCGGCCTCCTAAGGCTATAGTGATGCCATAGCATGATCCGGCTCATCCGCAAAGTGTGCAAAGGAGGGGCGATGGAGGGACAACCCTAGCCGATGTTCTATGCCAGCCAATGCCATGCCAAGATTCATCACGACCTCTTGAGACCTAGCCGTCAGTCGATTCTCACTGGAGTCTGAGCCAGGGTAGAACCATGGGTTTTGGGGTGTTTTCTCTAGTATTAAATGCATCTTCTCTGTTATTATCAGTTGGATGGATGTGCCACCCTTTGTGGTGGTTATTTATGGTATGATTATGCTGTATGCTAACCTTGTATGCACGCTTCCGCGACATAGGAGCCCCATTGAAGGCGTGGGCCTCTGTGTCCTTCACTCGAGCATCTTTTCATAGATGGTCCGAGTTAGACGGAGGGCCCTGCTCATGGCGAGTTGGTTGCCATGGGAGGGGGAAGTCCCCGTATGTATACGCCCGAGGGTCGTATATGTTCTGGGAGCGTCACAATAGAGTACTTGTGGTTTGCCATAACCCAGTGGATCCGGTTGGGTGGTTAATGGTGCTGCCATATCAATTGTGCATGAATAAAGTTTCTTTAGTCCGGTGTTCTATTATTTCATTACGGTTCTATGATTTAGTGTTGCTACAACTTCCCAAATATACATGAATTGTATCAGAAAAGAGCTAATTAGTATTCATGATCTAAATTCCCATTCTACATAGAATTCCTTGAGCGACGGCCCTTCCACTCGGCACCGTCGGATCACTAAGGCCGACTTTCGTCCCTGCTCGACGGGTGGGTCTCGCAGTCAAGCTCCCTTCTGCCTTTGCACTCGAAGGTTCCTGAGCCATGGGCTGAAGCCCCGACCCCTATCCCATCTGGGAAGGTGGAATAGGACAAGGCTTTCTCTTCGCGGCTGCAGAACCTGCTATTGGGCCGGCCATTATGGTTATTACTTCTCGAATTTGCGGGACTACCGCGGTGGAATTTACTAGTGGCACGGTTGACTCCAGCGTAAATAGTAGCTACTTGTTCCTCCACCACCAAGGGAGCTGCTTGAGATTGTTTGAGCAACTCACTATCTCCATTTCTCTAACACTTTCTTTTTGTCATTGCACACTTTTTTGTAACAATGAATTACAGGGATGGAAGATGACATTGTGGAATACACTTAGAGAATATCAGATTTCAACGACGTGCAAAGATTGAGCTAATAGAGGAAAGTTTGCTTGCAAACAAAATAATTATGAATAATGAGAAAAAGATAACTTATTTTTTGATGTCCACAACATTCTCCTTTCGTAAACAAGTTTCACTATTATTCGTTTTGTTTTCTTTGTGCCCGGATTCCTTGATCAGCAATGTGTGCCTGTGTAGTAGATATATGAAATATGAAACAAAACTCTAAATCCCTCTATGGATGGTATGCAGGCAGAATTGTTTAAGTGGGCAGGGCCGTCCATAATACCAGTGCTGACCGCCTTGTTCAACAAGGCATTACAGGAAGGTTTCCCGCTGCAGTGGACCAATAGCGAGTTGTTCCCACATATAGGCGGGTGACCCACCGCCCAGATGCCTTCATCGAACAATCATGGTCGATTCGGTGTTTGCAAAATTGCTTGCCGATTCTCGAAAGCAGCAGCTGATCTGGGCAAGGGCGAGAGCGCCAGAGGTGCGGCCCCTCACCCGTGCATCTTCGCACCCGCACTCAACCATTGACCACATCTTCGCATTGCGAACTCGATTGAAGACAGCAGAACCGCCGATTTATATTGTTGCTTTGTGGATTTTGGCGGGCGCTTTGACATCGTGCCTCGGGGAAAAACTATGGGCAAGACCGCAATGTACCGGGGTTCCTATAGATTTGCGTAATGCAAAGGTACAAAGCTATACTAAAGATGCTCGGCCGGTTGGCAGCAGACAAGCCAACCATTTGATAGCGATGATCGGGTTCGCCGGGGATGCCCTCTCCCCCAACATTGTTTGGGCTTTACATTGATCAATTGGAGAGCTGGGTTTGCGATAATGGGGCGGAGGAGCTCACCTTCTCTATCGATCATCGACAGCTTAATATATCGATGATGTGGACCTCCTAGCTTACACACCAGGCAGACATGCAACAACATCTCGATGCCACGGACACATTCTCGCCAAGCGACCATATGCGCCGTCCCGGCCAAGACTAAGGTGGTTTTCATATCATCTTCACGTCAGTAGAGGGTTCCCTCCTTCGCCACCGAGGCCAAAATGTGAAAGTTGCATCCACATACAAATATTTGGGAGGGAGTTTCCTTCTACTATGCATCGACATATCCATACGGGCTCTAAAGTGATTTGGAAGGCACTATATGCAATGCAAAACAATAGTCATAGAGCCGGAGTTGTATGATTGGGCCCATCACTCCGCCTTGCTCAAGGTCTTAGTGGAGCCCATCCCTTTATACGGGGTGGAAGTATGGGGCCCAAAAGTATCACTTGCTACTTGGAATGACTAGGAGCAGGTCCGTAAAGCCTTCTTAGTATGAGCATTAGGGGTGAAGTCCACGGTCCCATATCAAATTCTACTCGCAGGAGACCGGATTCTTGCCTCTTGTAGGGCGGCCCTTGATCGCCACATTGTCTATTTTTCGTGGTGGTCAATATGGACGATGCTCGTCTCCCCAAACTAGCTTATATCATGGCAATGGAGCCGCAAAGACACCTCAAGGCTGCTTTGGAGGGAAAAGAGAGCTCAATGGTTGGCTAGATGGAATGTGCAGGAGCACATGTGCATACATGTGCAAACAGAGGCAGATCGCCATAGCTTGAGGCAATATCTTGACGATTGCTTCCTCAACAAGCTTTGGGATGCCAATGCCCTTGAACAGGTCAAGACAGCACACTACCAGTAGCCACATAAATCCCACATTGGAACGAGGCCCGCAATGCTACTCCGTGTACCCACTTGCCTATGAAAAGCGCGGACTCATTGCCTCCATTCGCCGCGGGGGCACATCATCTTCGAATTGAGACAAAGGCGGATGGATTGGTGAGCCACGCCAGAGGCGTGCTCACAATGCTGCCAAATGGGAGTCATTGAGGATGAATCTCATACCCTTCAAAGTTGCCCAGCATATGATCAAATTCGGACACAATATGCTTTGAGTTGGTCGCCCTGCCAGCCGTTACATGTGACATTGAGCACAAAGATCCGTGACGTGTCTTTGGGATCATATCTTCAGGAGGTTATGGACATGCGAGATCAGCTATGTCCTCGGGCACACACTTGACATGTATATAAACATTGATGTATACTTGTACAGTTTGACAGCATTCTTATTACTGCCACGGTTTTTCCCTCGAAAACCCTTCGGGGCGGGGGTTTTTTAACCCGGACAGTAATACGTTTGCTGCGCTCCTTATGGGTCCCATAGGCCGATTGGCCTCAGTGGACGATAAAAAATCATTCTCATTCTCATTCTTCTAATCGGTACATTGATGACTTGTTATTCTAATTAAGAAAGTTGACCGAAACTCACGTTCTGTTTGCTTTCTCAGGAGCCAAGATGCAATTGTGCTTAGTCTGGCCTGGAATTCCATGCCTTAAAAAACACATTGCTCTTCTATTTATAGACCATACTTCATCATTCTTTCCTTTCTTATTGTAACAAAATGAACATTCAACATGCCATCCTTTTTATTGTAACAAAATGAACATTCAACAGGTCATGTTCATTTCTGCTTTGACAATTCATAAAGTTACACTTTGCAATTATGAACTATAATTCACCGATAGATTTACCAATATTAGTTTGTTGTGGAGGCACAATTTGTAAGCAAATTTAACACTGAATATGAGCATTCTTGCTTGAAAATGAATTCTATGTTGTGTGATGGTTACCTTTGCTGTGAACTTTAACATTCTTTATTGCGATCATTCATGAATCATGAAAGTAGCCATGGATGCATATTCCCTCTTTTGCCTTTTCCCTGCATCTCCATCTCTACATCTGTTTCCAACAGCCTCAACACATTGCTACCTCTACCTGGAATTCCATGCCTTAAAAAACACATTGCTCTTCTATTTATGGACCACACTTCATTATCCTTATTATGAGCTATAATTGACCTCTAAATTTACCCATATTAGCAAGAAGCACGTTGAATGATTTGTTTGCTGCAGAGGCACAATTTGTAAAGCAAATCTAACATTGAGTATGAGCTTTCTCGCTTGAAAATGCATTTCTATTTTGTGTGATGGTTATCTTTGCTGTGAACTTTATGTAATCAACATTCTTTATTGCCGATTATTCATGCTCCAAAATCATGAAAGTAGCCATGGATGCACGTTCCCTATTTTGCATGCATCTCCATCTCTACCTCTGCTTCTAGCAGCCTCAACAATTATCCTAAATGTGCAGTCACGAGCTGAGGATTGAAAAGGACAGGTGGCGAGGGATAGAGAGAGAGGATCGAATATGCAGAATCTGTGACAAAGGGGAAGTGGAAGATGAGAATCATATGCTGAATGATTGCCGGTATATGAAAGCATTAGGAACAAGTACAGAGATATAAGGTGGGTTCATCCCGTACACATCATGATGACAAAGCCAGAAACAATGAGGGATCTGGCAGACGCAATACGGGAAATGACCGAGAAGTACACAAAGAAAAAGGGTTTCTGTTATGAACGCCGGAGAGGCGCAGCATAAACACCCTGAAAACGCTCAGCTCAAAGCTGATTGATAACGACGCGCCCGTGCATGGCCATGAAGCCGATCCAAAGCTGGGTGCCAGTATTAATAGAGAAAAGTCAAGCCTTCAGAAAAGGCTACATTGTAAATCAGCATGATGTGCTAGTAGCACCCGTAAGGGAGCTCGCCCATGCTACATAAGTCCACGGGCCTCAGGGTACAAGGGACAATAATGTATCTATCTATCTATCTATCTATCTATCTATCTATCTATCTATCTATCTATCTATCTATCTATCTATCTATCTATCTATCTATCTATCTATCTATCTATCTATCTATCTATCTATCTATCTATCTATCTATCTATCTATCTATCTTTCTCCAAGAGAGGTTTCTCTGTGCATGATGCCAAGGGATTATTGCCTATGTAGAGATTGAATTTTTTATGTGCATTCTCGATAACATGGGGTTTAATGCTATTGTTATATACTTCAAATTTAAAGAATTTCATCTCGTTTAAAATAATATTTTGTGGCAGCTCAACTGATTGACTTAAGTGGCAACTCAATGTAACTGCTGAACCGAAGAACTATTCACAAATTCTTATTGGTTTTTATTTTTGTTGTTGCAAGTGTTCACAACTTACTCTGAGTATAAAACTTTTGTTTGATTGCACTGGCTGCATTTTGTTTCAAACTGAGCTTGGATATGGAACATCATGCTAAAACATCAACATTGCTAAAAGCATTTCATATAAAAATGGTGTAAACAACAACGGATCATATAAAGACAAGATGTATAACACCACCATTCCTATAGTACTTCATGCTATAAATTAGATGTATATGATATTAAAATAAAATATTGGCCTTTGTTGTCTATAAACAAATATAATAGGGATTTTGCTGTGTTTTATCCCTTGGCAAACCAACCAAATACAAGAACGTCATTGTAATGAAAGAAGCTTTGAATTGCAAAATCCACCTATAAATCCTTTAAGGCTTCCCACCATGGCCAAATTTGATGGAACTTTTTACATTTTCTCATGAGTCTCATGCGTTATATTTTTTGACTATCAAAAGATAGATATCTTTGCCAACTTAGCTTTGAGAAATAGCAATGGTATATGGAACGAGAACAAGGTGTACCAGATCTTTTGAGTGGAATGAAGATGGTAGAGCCTAGGGATTCTGAATCATGCCTAGAGCAATTCGTCAAATATAGATGTCTTCAAGATCCATGTTCCATTAGCTCATGCACATACATATAAAGCCAAGTTTTATTCCTTGATTTGCATTCTATGAAGTTGAGTAACCATGTTCAGATGGTAAAGGGTTTTTGAGTTTCCAAATTTGAGGTATCTTCCAGCAAGCACGCATAAAAAAACTTTTCTTCATCGCTGCAAAACACAAACAAACATGCACATAATTTTCATATGCTCAACCATCTAATATAAGATAACCTTTCTAGAGGTCCCAGGAATCCTCTTCTGCAAATAAGGGTTTAACGCACAAATGTTGGAGTCAGTAAGTGAGTTGGTGGGAAAATCACACAATTCATATTCATCTAGAGCTTCAACATATCTAGGGCTCCAACGTATACAATTTGAACAACTAGGGGGTCGTTTAAGAGAAATGTGGCTGCCGTGATAAATTTCTTGTAGTAATAATATATGTTCGTGAGCCAAAGTGACACTTGTGTGACGTACATTAAAAACAAAAACAAGTATAAAGTTATTTTGTACTTTGTAGACTAACTTGTCTTATAAGTCATGTATGTTCGGATCCTAAGAAGCATCATTTATTATTGTAACAATTATCTAAGTTTAACCATACTAGCCCAGTACGTAAATTGTCTAGATACCGTTTCCTTTATGAGTGTACAAACTAAAAGGTTGATGAGCTTTCAAAAGTTAAATTCTAGTACTTCTTATGGAAAGAATAGAATAGAATAGAATAGTTTTTTTAACGTCCACGGAGACCAATAGGTCATGGGACCCATACAATGGGCTAGTACAATCATTACTACTAGGATTAAAAAACCCCTGCCTCGAAAGGTTTTCAAGGGAAAAACCTTTGCAGTAATGATGATACTAGACAAGCGGAGATAATGACTACTGAGGGCTCAGTAATTGCAGACGTTTATCTAGAACCTCAAGTATGTATAATGCCAAGTCATGCACAGATGGTGCTCTGATGGTGTAGGGAAAGGAACATATTATTCCCTACTTGCTAGCATTAGTGGTAGCATTATTAAATGCTCAATATCATAAAGCCAGTCAGTAGTTGGTAGTATGATATAAATACACTTGAATAGCTACAAAGAAGGTGGAACAAACGCAGGTCAATCCTGACTGGTGACTAGACTAGGTGCAGGCAGAGGGATGAACAAAGATTAGTCAAGTAAAGACTGACACAGCAGAAAAAAACAATACTTTCAAGGAAGCAACTAATTAGGTTGTTTGCATCATGATTTCAAAAGATCTTCAATATCCAAATACTTTCATGCATAAAACATACACATCACAGCATGAGGCGACATCAGAAGCCTTTTCCCTATAGCTCCACATCAGCAACATCATTAATCCGAAAGGGACCAACGATCTGGGGCTTTATGGTTCTCAATTCTAAACTTAGCGAAGTCCAGGAGGATATTATTAGAAGGAGATATTATGAGGAAGCACCATTGGGAGCTTGTGTTCTAAAAGTATGAGCGTAAAATGACTTTTCCGATGGATCTCAAAACTTTTCGGTGTTAAAAAAGCCAAAAACATTTGACGATATCATATTTAGAAAGATACTAAAAACTTTTTTACCGTCGGACAAATTGCCCCTTAACAGGGGCAATCCAAAAAGACATTGTAATATATGATTGTACAGTCTCTCAGCATATCTATTATTGCCAAGATTTTTACCTCGCAAACCCTTCGGGGTGGGGTTTTTTTAATCCTAGCAATAATACGCTTGCTGTATTTCTTGTTTGGGTCCCATAGGCCAATTGTCTCCCTGACAATAAAAATCAATCCAATTCTTTTGTTAAATTTGAGCTGCTTTGAATAATTGCCGGTATATGAACTTCTGGACTTTAAATTTTCGTGCATAAAAACACACAGAAAATTACCCTATGTGACCACCATATGGGTATTATATGCGTATGTCTAAAATATAGTCGTCACGCAGATGCAAAAGGGTAGTTTAGCATATTCTTTGCGTATTCTCGTATAATTTCCCTTGTTTTCGCATACGTTCATGACACCCTACACTTTCTTGAGAATCTCCTAAAAAAGCACAGAATGGGAAACACAGAATGGGATAATGATCTTGGATTTTGGTGATGCTTACACCTTCGAGCCTATGCCACGATAAGGAGCTCGGGCAATAAATCTTTCGACGGTTGTGCGAGACGCGTTTAACAAAACCGGGGGGAAAGGGGGCATCCTATAAAATTTCGTCAACAAATTGTAATGTTGTAAATAAATATAATAACCGATGTGAACGAGGGTTAAATCGCTAATTTAATGCTAACAAGTAGTTATGAATTAACCCCTTCTTTTTGACAAATTCTTTAACAAAAATAATGTGTGCTAATAGTTAAAGCTAAATAATTTTAACGTAACAATCATAATGCTTTAGTACCAGAGTTTATTTTCGAATCCAGAACCTCATATGCGGTTTTGGGGGAGGGATACGGGCCCTTAACTGGCAGGCCTTTTGATCCGGTTGATCATGGCCGTCTGTTTCAACCCAGTGATAGGGCAGAATGGGCTGAGTCCTCCAGATTGAGGTGAGAAACAAGCTGAGATGCCTTGGATTCATCTCAGAAACAAGTAGCTCTGCCTTGGTTTTAGCTTCGGGTCGTGATAAACCAGGCTAGGGGATGATAAACCAGGCTTGGACGCTGATAAACCAGGCTAGGGATGATAAACGAGGCTAGGTGCAGGTCAATGATTCTGTAAATGATTCTTTATTTCAAGTCAACGAGGATCAATTAGGCTATTTGCCATTCTTAGTTGGTATCTTGGAAATAAAGACTATTTTGTTAGTCATCTTACTACAATGTAACCAAGGGGATAGTGGTTCTTTGTTGTGCTTCCATTGTATCTAAAAAGTTTTATTCTCAAATTATATGAGTTACAGAAGTGGTTTTGGAACCGTGTCATTGATATTAATATAACACTATGCTTCATGTCCATGCTTGAATATAATATCATGCTTGATACAGTCTTAGAGCCCATAAGCAACCACATCTCACATGACAAAGGGGCATTGGTGCTATAGTGTCAAGTATTGCCTGCTGCAGGACAAACAAGTCTTAGAAGGTGACAATTAGGATATACAACTCCTAGAAGGTGACAATTAAAAAAATAAAATGACATAGTAGTTTTAGAACAACCATTTATATCCTTTTGAATAGGGCTTTGATACAATATGTAAGACTTTGGTATAATTTAATCTAATTTAATTTAATGATTTTAACGTAATATCATTTTTAGCTACATCCATTTAAGATATCTGGCGATTCATTACAACAACTTCTCAGACACACACTACACATGATGAGACTGGCACTCACCCACTTCATTCTTAGCACTGGCTACGAGACTTGCACCACAATGGATGTGACTTGCGCCACAACAATGTACAACAATGTATGTGGGTTGTGCCTATACCACAACAATGGGTGCTCGGATCTGTAATTGTTTCCTATTAGAATCTTTGCCCGGATAGTTGAATCTTGATAGCTTTCTTGCATAATATAAGAATTATTCTGTGGTGGCCACAATAATTTGTTGTATAACATAAAAATTATCCGGTTGCCGCAGGCCATAGCCATAAATTTCTATAAATTTCTTGTATAAATATAAATTATCCAGTAAGTCACGATCTAAAATGATTGAAATGGTGAGATGGGCCCTTTTAAATAGGAATGCTTTGCACCAATTATCATTCAGAGTCTAACATTCGAGGTTCGAAAATGAAGCCCTCCCCACCAACGGCCGCCAAATATCCTGCGGTGTGGGTCGATGGCGGCATCAACAGGGGAAAATATCTTTTTCAGGCTTATAAAAATGTTTTCTTGGTCAGATCAGAATCGATGGTTGCTTATAAGATTGCATGCATTGATAGCAAACTCATAAGGAAGGAAGGAAGGTTGTTTTATCGTCCGCGGAGGCCAGAGCTGAAATGGATATTGATGTCGGATTAGACGTGGATATTCGATGGAGAATCAGAAGACCCATAATAATGCCCATACAAGTAGCAAATTGGAGCTTTGGATCAGAGCGGTGGGGATTCATAGCATGCCTAATTGCCCTTATTTTGCTCCTCACGGACTCAGCCGATAAATACTCTTACTAAGTTGATTTTGGAGTCACAATTAAATATAAATCCTTCAAGATTTTCATGTAAGCTTTTCCTTTTTCCTTCCTCTTACTGTTTTCCCCTCTAAATTGTCTCCTTTCAGCGGTTTTAGCCTCCACCATGAATTTCTCGCATCCCATTTAACTCTTTTTAGCATCAACCTTTTTTCCAAAGGAAAATTTAGAACTTTATCTCTACGTGTGATCGGGGCAAAGTTCTTCTCTAAATATCATTACCCTACATTCCTTCATTCTTTTTACGAACTAACTTGATGTGTGTAATTTGATGCAGCTGGTTACCTATGGTTTTCTTTCCACTACATCAACTTCATCTCTTATGATTTATCTTATTTCTTACGGTTCTTACCGAGATTACATACAATGGGACCAAATTTGTTCAGGATTATGGAAATTTCTGCGGCAAAATAAAACTTCCATCATCTTATCTTTAAATTGCGGCTGTGGTTATGCAGGCCATCTCTTGAGCATTTCTGCCTACCAGCTTCCCCACGATCATGTTTGTATAAAGGGAAAAGGCCCGGCCTGGAACGTTTTAAGCTGGCCGGCCCGAGGCCTTGGCCCGGATCGGGCAAAACAGGCCGGGGGCCTGAGCCTAATCGGAAAGGATCATTTGGGCTTCGTTCTGCAGCTGAATGCGGAGTAAAAATTTCTAATGCGGGGTAAAAACTCAATCAAGGGTAAAACGTCGAATCTTGAGTAGATCCGTTGAAGCCGTCCGGGCATCGCCCCTCTTCTTCCTCTGTTCTTGGTCTCTTTTCAGGTAAAGAAAAAGCGCCATGTGGCATGCTTTGATTGGAGGACAAAAAGAAACGAAGCTAATGATCCTTTTCCGATATTATCATACTGTATCCTAATATTTAAGAACAAGTATAAGTGCGTTGCTTTTATTTCAAAGTAAAGAAGTGGCAAGGAAAACATGTGAGGGGGAAAAGAAGTGGTATGGCAAGTCCTACAATTTGGTTAATTTTTTTTATCATTTGTTCTCCTATGTTTCCTTCTCCTTTACCCCATTATACTGGGAGGAAATGTTTATTTTATAAATCTTATATCCATGCTATTTATAAATCCTATATACATGCTATTAGTACTATGATCTTTTACTACATAACAATTCATTATGTGAAAAGAAAAACAGATCTTACCTTCTCGGATGTATGTCAACGGCGTCACATAAGCAAAATGCAATCTCAGTGGTGGTGTTGGATCCAAGCAATGGCTCATGGTTCACGCCATTTGGTTGGTTCATATTGATGTTTTACGCATATATTTTTTAATCACATACCCTTTTTAAAACATGTCACATAAGCAAATGCAATCTCGAGTAATCGTTAAACAAACACAAGACGGTTGATATTAGGCTCACACAATGGTTCATGGTTCCTGTTACGAACCAAAGGTTAGTCGATGAAATAAAAGATCAAACAGCTAGTAAACCAACACCAAAACTTAAATATCTCAATCCAGTCCTTCAGACCAAAGCTCACCACCCAACCATGGCCACAACAACAAGAATCTCCAAGATAGTCCATGCACAATTTAGGTCAAGGAACAAGAAGGAAATTTGGAAGGTCAACCCTTAGAGAACTCCTCTCTAAGAAACAAACATAGAATTCATGTAAGTTTGCAAGAGGCAATTGAAGGAGGCGTAGGAGATGGAGGAGAATCAATCCAATAAAGCACCTCTCCCTCTTATAAATTAAATTGAATGCGAAGACAAGTTGGAATAATTTTATATAGTATACCTTGGAGGGTTATGTATACCTCAATACTTATAGTATGGTTATGTGTATTAGAAAAAGGTTATGTATACCGCTGTATATAACACAACCAGTTAAACAAGATGACAAGTACTATTATTCTTCTACTATTACTCTTGAATCATCGAAACCGGCGGCGCTCGAGGATCCTTTCGATCATGAACATTTGATGCTCTCTATTCCATATAAGATGGATGATAACATCGGTCGATAATGGCGGGATTGAGAGCAACAATGGTGAGTCAGCCTTCCAAGCGGTATATCTGCATTTCAGCGGCAACCCATTGAAGTCCTCATGATTCATCTTGCAAGTAATAGAATCACGCTCAGGACCAAAATGCGTCATAGCTAGTCGGAGACCAATGTTGCTGGACTCGGCAATTTGATGTATATTTATACCCACCAAAATTATTGATGGTATATACATAGAAATTATTGGATCATATATATACTATACACTACAACATAAGGTAATTTTCGTTGAGTATAGCGTCAAACAAAAGTGACAACTGTACAGATTCTCAAATGCCCGCTGTCCGCGAGGTTGACGCTAAAAAGTGCAATACTTTGATGTCGATGAAAGGCCATCTTTTACAAGTATTAAGGTCAAGGCTACATAACGCAAAAATGACATACTGACTACATTTGTAGCAATTGCATGATATATTTGTGTCGAGCTTACATCCAAGTTATTCAATAATTGCGTCATATTAGTCTCAACTATGCAACTAAATTGTTACACCACATTGGCATCCTTATCTTGCATAGGTTAACATCCTTTGCGTCATATTTGTAACTCTCTTATAACATATTTTATATCTTTTGTTATGCAACTTATAACGAGCATATTTTATTGTTGCAACATGATTGTGACCTACAACCTACAAGCTAGTTTTCTTTTTGTAATAGTTATATAAGAAAATTTTGTCAATATTAAGATCTTTTTGTGGCATCCACATGTCAATTCAGTCATATAGTTATGACAAACTAGTTTTTCTTTTTTTAATATTTGAGTAACAAAATTTTGTCAATATTTAAGTCTTTTTATGATATCTACATGTAGATTTTATGAGCACACATATGATACCATTGTCAAATTTGTGCCAAATCGCAAGTCTTATTTGTGGCAATCCTACCTTCAATTTTTGTCATTTTTCTCTCTTCATTAATAGATCATGTTATTTAAGAAAAGCTTTTTCGGGAATCGAACCCAAACAAGTCCATTTAGCATCTCCAAAATGCATAATAAGCAAAAGATTGAGCATTCAGCCAGAAGTCACTTTCAAACTATAGTATCAGCACTTCACTTAATCCCCCTGTCATGCATTTAGCTGACATGATGCAACCCAATGAGTTTAAAATTCCATCACAAAAGGGAGCCTTTTCAGCCTTTCTGAGCAATCATAGACAACATTTATTTTAGTAATCCTTCCATAATTGCACTTAGTCGATCATATATTTTGCAAGGGAATATTAAATATGACTAATATTGAAGGGAACTGGATACAAATTAAAAACATACCTGGACTATTTACAGCAATGAATCATAACCATCTAATGATGATCCTTGCACTAGAACACCAATGACAGGAATTGTAGTAAGGGATGCCACCGTTCCTACATCAAATAATAAAGTTAAGCAACAGGAATGTATTAAGCATATGCTAAACAATATGAATACGTTAAATTCAAGATAATAATAGTTCACCTGGCAAGTGGGGCTGTACTTCCTTCTCCTGCAATTATGACCTGAATACCTATGTTTGATGCGTCTTTAAGGGGTACAATGAGCTGAAACAACTTTGATCTATACAAAGCTCTGCTGGAAAATCTCACAAGAGGATCACATAGAGGACAACCTCATAAGGTATATCAAACGTTACCATTAAACATTACCACTGCGGCTTCTTTCATCATAGGAAGGTTTGAATCTAACTCCATGATAATTCTCACTTTTGCTAGCAGTAAAAACTGAAGAAGAAAACTTCATGGCACCATACTACTGCTTTTTAGCTAGTGTTCTCCGCTTGGACTTAGAAATGGTGGTAACTAAATCTGAAGAGAAAGGTCCATAGTGAAAATATAAAAATTTGGAAAAACACTTGAGCATAAGTTGCATACATTACCCTCTGTTGCAGACTTATCTTCTATCACCCAAGGCTCTGCTGGGACAGCTTTTTCATCATTATCCTTGATTGTTGATTCCATTAAAATTTTTGGAGGTTCTTGGCCTGGTTGCAATGGACCTATGAACCTTTTGGAAGGTTGAGCTACATCCCTGCTCTGCTTTTTACCTTTTTCACTCTCAAATGTTTTGCGGGCTTTCGTTGTGCCCTTGTCAAAGAAAAAACCTTGGGCAATTCTCACTCTTCACCTAAAATCCCAGATGAAGAGTAAGACTATACGCAGTGGGGCAAAGTTAAACTTGCTAGGGGGTAAAAGCATAATAAGTGTGTAAACTTGCTAGAGCTTTACCCCGTGTAATATCTCAATAAAAGTTACATTTTAGTTGGGTTATTCCCTAATACACCTTTGGATTCTATATAATCGTTCCAAAGTGGTACACCTTGCTTTTTACCTGGGGTTTCGTTCCCTAATAGTTCTATTTTGAGAGTTATGGGTCATTAGATAGATGTGAATATATAAGAAACTACTTACGTAAGTATCGACATTTTTGAAGATGAGTTGGGGTTGCCGCTTACGTGGTGGTGAGGAGGCGATGGCGATATAAAGTAGCAAGGAGCCAGGCAATCCAATCTGGCTTTGTCGGCGTTGCAAAAGCATTCATACCGTGATATTAGATCCATAGGATATTAGGGCCGATTGATCTGGAAATTAATGTGTATCAAGATTCAAGGAGCCCTTGGATCTTTTTGAATTAAAAGAGGGCTTTCTTTGTAAGCCTCCATCTTAACCATTGAGGAGGATGAAACAAAAATTGCACAAATTGCATGCAAAAACTTGGTGCACTCTAGATGTACTGATTAGTATGCCTCGTGCAATACGCCCATGAAATCATATGAAAACCATGCCAAAAAGCGTATAAAATCACAAAAAAAATCCCTGCTATAATGCTAGATATTGAAACAAGGACCACAGGTAGAGCACCCCCTTGTCTTTGGCCATTATCTATACATCCAAGAATTATGAGCCTTTATTTGTTATGTTTATGCTCTTACGCTTTCTACAGATTACTGAAACTGCTTAAACTTATGGAATGTTCTTGGAATTGCTGCTTGATGTCTGACATTTTGAAGTCATGCTACCAAGCGTGGGATTACCATAAAAAAGGCAGAAAAGAGTTAGCCATGCTTGTACATTTGGTAAGTAGAACTTAGAGAATCGTCCGCATGGAAAACATTCGAGCACATGGAAAACAGATCAATGGCCCCAAGCGTTAGCAGCGGAAAACATAAGCTTCGCAGTTGATGAGACTGCAGAGATCACTTGGTGGCATGAAGCAAAAAAGAAAAGGGGCCGAAAGCCTGTTCCCAGCGGATTTGTAGACACCATGGTTTTCTTAACTAGAGTAAGAGTAGACGAGATGCAACTGCTGAATGATGATTTTATTTTGCAGGAGCTGCTTGTTTTGCTCCTTATTCTCTGCTTAATGTATATGCCATTATTCACGGCATTTGTCCCATCACATCTCCTAGGTATGATTCTAGAATGGGGCTCGCATGAAACCAACAAACTACCCAAATACCAAAGGACTTCCTTAACAAAACTGGGATCGAGGACGAAGGTCACAGGATGAAGGCTAAAAAAGAGCCAAGGCCGAGAAAGGACATGCCACGGCATGAAAGAAACGCCAAATTGGCCAAACCAAGTAGGGAGAAGCCCCTCCCCTGCCTGGAATCAAAGAAAAGAGAATAAGGTACTGCTGAGAGAGAAGAGCTAGACTAGGCTTCTCATTCATCTCAGCAGATTTTCTACAATGGTGGATAGTGGGTAGCCGCACACATGCGAACTACCCATGAAAAATAAAGGGAATATCCAATTATATAATTTGGACCCCATAAAATACAATGCTAATAGATGTTTGGTGGTGTACCTGCGAAGCTTATCACCGGGATTAAAACCCACCCTTCGGTTTTGAGGAAAAACCCTAGTGATAAGCCTCCGGCCAGAAGGGGCTTGGACAAACGTAAAAGCGAGAAATCGCTTCAAAACCCACGAATGGAGAAGTCGAAAACAGATGCGTCGCCAACACAGACTGCACATCACCAACACAAAAATGCGTGACAAAACAAACCTCCCAGGTGGAGGGGTTGATCATGCATGCCGCTAACAATAAAACAAAACCTCTTCAAATAGAGGGGCTGGTCACGCGGTGCGGTGACAAATACAATAAACAAAGAAGGGGAGGGTGGGTTCAAAGAAAGAGAATAAGTCACTGAGAGAGAGAGGAAGCGCCCGATGAGGCGTTGATTCATCGACAATTTTTCTAAAATAGTGGGTAGCGCTTCCAACTTAAAAGAGCATGCGCCGCGATGCATGCATGCAATTACATGCATTTGGACCCATATTCTAGAATGCTAATCCATGTCACCGGATCGATGGGATTGTAATATGCATTCTCATAGTTTGTACTTTGAAATTAAAGTTCACATTTTAAGTTTTGTTTGAAAAACCTCTGCAGTGATAAGGTAGCGGAATAACGGATTTTCAGCTTCCTTTCTTGTACTACTAGTTGAAACAATATAAACGGATTTGCATCCATTTTACAGCTTTTTGTTATACTGGTCATCTCATTTTATTCAATGTGAGGATTGTGTTGAAGGTGAGAAGTCATCGGGGGATGTCTGATCATTGCCTTTTGAATATATGGTAATGCAAAATGGTAATAGAAGATGCTTTTAAAGAAGTTGTTTCGCATTAATAGATTTCATGAAATGCGGGGTAATGCATTTTGAGATAAATGCTTCACAAGCCCAAAGCATTATAGCCTCTCTAATGCCCCGGATGAAAGGTGAATCTATTTAGCTATTTATGTAATGACTAACCTTCACATACTGAATACATGATACTTGTCATGTTGAAATGCAGGATATTTGATGAAATAGGATATTTGAAATTTGGTGATGGGATTTGCCCCACGTTCATGTTTTTTATGTATCATATACATTTGCTACATGTTCTTTGTTCTCAATATTTAATGGTGCAAATGCCTCTATGAGATTGTGGTGCTGAAATAAGATATTTATATCCATGCATTTTCTACATATCCTTTGTTCTTTGTTCTTACTATTTGATGGTCGATTCTGACTTTTTAGTGAATGTCATCATCGCCACTCCATTTTCGAGGGAAAAGATACAAAGGCGTAAGATACAAAGATGGTCCTATTTGGTGATCTTTGTAAAATGCATATCGATATGGAATTAAAACTCCTATTTGTATATTTCTTGCACTTACATACTTACATAAAAAGGGCTAAGCCTCACATAAAGTTTACCTATGTTTTTCTTTAGTTAGGGCCCGAGGGGCCCAAAATTTTTTTTAATATAACAATCAACACACAACTACCATTAACATTATTAACATGAACCATTGCATTTAACACATTTAAATTAAAATCCCCTTAAACCCCCTTTGGTTTGGGTGCATATTCACACGTTCGTAGGGCAGCCGAGAGCCCCAAAATATATTTACAATACATGTACAAAATTAATACCATTAAGTACATTCTCTCAAATCTTATAGTATTTTGCAAACCTTAATATACAGCATACAAAAACTTGTACATGCATACCCCACAAACGAGATCACTATGCATGCGGTCCTTTGATCTTGGAATAAAGGGCAAATATACCCATCCGATGGCTCGGGTTGCCTAGTGAACCCCGTGTGAATATGCACCCAAACCAAAAGGGGGTTTAAGGGATATTTTAATTTAAATACAAAATGCAATGGTTCATCTTAATAATGTTAATATAGTTGTATGTTGATTAAAACTCATTCTCGGTTTCTAATATGGCCATTAGCATGGTTTTTCACATTTATTGTGACACACATGTGTGTGCCTAAGCATAGGTCGTGCCTACAAATTAGCCCAACTTTTAGTATAACTCTAATAATATTCTTCTATCTAAAGCTAACAGCCATTTGGCTAACGGACTTTAAAAAAGCTACATACCATAGCTCTACCTATAGTGGTTTAGCCTTTTACATTCATGGCAATTATTCAGGAAAAAATCGTGTCATGTCATAAGGATGAATTTATTCACAAGGATGGACGAACAGACCACAACACAAGTTTTTGGAAAAATCTACATTTAACAATCTTAACCAGCCATGTTCATAGTACTTATCTCATAGTACTTATTCTTCATCTATATGGCAAAACTTCCAATACAAAATCAAAAAGCAAAGAAGATAAAATGCAAAATTAGCAATGATGAGTCTTTCCTTATTACAAAGTAATGGGTGTTGTTTCAACTAGCCTCTTACAGAACAAATGCAATATTAGGTTAAATCATGCACGCAATATAAAATTATGGACAAAAAATATGGCATGCATCAAATATCTTCTAGTTTGCAAAACATTACGCTTTCGGTGGGAAAGTTACCATGACTTATTATTTCTATTGCAAGGACATAAGTAAGACTTGCAAAATGTGACATAAGCCACCATTGTTAGTTGAAAATTCCATCAGTTAATATGGCCATTTTCTTTTATTGGCAAATTAGCCCAACTATTAGTATAACTCTAATAATATTCTTCTATCTAAAGTTAGAGCCATTTGGCCAGACTTTAAAAGCTACATACCATAGCTCTACCTATAGTGGTTTAGCCTTTACATTCATGGCAATTATTCAGGAAAAATCGTGTCATGTCATAAGGATGAATTTATTCACAAGGATGGACGAACAGACCACAACACAAGTTTTTTGGAAAAAAATCTAGCATTTAACAATCTTAACCAGCCATGTTCATAGTACTTATCTCATAGTACTTATTCTTCATCTATATGGCAAAGCTTCCACGTCAAAATCAAAGAGCAAAGAAGATAAAATGCAAAATTAGCAATGATGAGTCTTTCCTTATTACAAAGTAATGGGTGTTGTTTCAACTAGCCTCTTACAAGAACAAATGCAATATTCGTTAAATCATGCCTGCAATATAAAATTATGGACAAAAATATGGCATGCATCAAATATCTTCTAGTTTGCAAAACATTCTGCTCAGGTAGGAAAGTTACCATGACTTCGTCCATATTATTATTGCAAGGACATAAGTAAGACTTGCAAGCACAGCACATGCCACCATTGTTAGTGAAAGGCCATCCGTTGTTTTTCTTTGACTGTTTTTCACCAGCTGTGATATTTGAGAGCCAAGTTACAAGCACGACGAAGCCCATCTATAAAGGTCAAATCAAATACTATATATAAGCACATAATGCACAATGTTAATAAAACATCACAATAATCTCACATACACAAGACAAATTCCAGTTCCCCTATGCCACCAGGCCGGCCCTGTTAGCAACGGCATTGCATGGGACTAAAATGTTCTTCTCAATTGTGACTAGAGAGAGACCTAAGACATCAAGAACGTTGCCTGTGCCATGATAGTTGAATGATTTGAGCGATCTTCGACCAAAGATTTGCACAGCTGACCAGATTTGTTCCATTGTCTGGAAGTTGAGCAATAACTTAGGAGTCCTACTCCAAAAAGACCTGATAGACAAAGCACCCTTTTCAAGTGAATGCATGCGATTCGACACCGTCGGATCGCCATTTTGGGGAGAGACGAGGCTATATATATGTCTTTGGGCTCTTTCTCCATCATCGGCGTCTTCTCACAACAGTTTTTTTGGGTCTTATTCGTCGGCCAAGCATTGATTATTTGTTCATGTTTTCATTCTTTTGCTTCTCTTGCATGCACAAAATTGTGGATCTGTAAGTTTTTGTTCATGAGAATTTGATGCAGCATGGACCTTTAAGACTCTTGGATGCACAAATTTGTGGATCTATGCACGCTTTATGAATGATTCTTGCTCGCTTGGGCTATGAAATTTTTGCTTGCATGCATGGATCTTGCAGGTACTGCATCAAGTTCTCACGTGATTCGTTCATGTTTTCGTTCCTTTGCTTCTCTTACAGCACACATTTGTGGATCTATCAATTTTATGAATGATTCTTGATCGCTTTGACTCTCGAATTTTGGCTTGCATGCGGGATCTTGGAAGGTACCCTCCAATTCTCATGTGATTGAGCTTTCAAAGATTCTATGATTAACCCCGATTTCCTTGGACCGATCTGTGGCTGTTTAATATTTTTCCCCTTTTTGCTCCCATACCTGTCTATTTGGAAAAATCGGTTGCTTCCTTTTGTGAATCGCTCTTACTAGTCTAATTCTGATCATCAAGCATCGCTCTTCTTCCCTCTGTTTGATTTTGTGATCGGATTTGTTCTTCCCGTTCTTTTCTTCTTCGTTTTTAGCATTCCGGAGTTGTCTCTTTTCTCTGCCGCCTTTTGTTCGGTTACCTATTCACAGCATATGACGGTTTTATAGAATCTCAATTTGTGTTTTAAAAGTTATACTTGGTTTAGCCTAGTGGTTACAGGCTTTGACTCTTATGTTGGTGGTGAAGGTTCGAGTCTCCCAATCAACCGTACCTTTTAAAAGTGATTTCTTATTCAACCGTCTTCCTTACAAATGACTTCTTATTCCTTTTACGTATTTGCCACTATTGGTCCCGCATGTTTTTTGTTTTGTTTTTTATTTTTTGTTCCTTCCCCCCGGGTTTTCTTCGTAACCACTTTGATACATTTATCAATCTTCATATCTTGGCAATTACATTAGGGGGTTTTGATTTGTTAGACATGGTATTGCTTTTTTCCTGATGCTAATTTAACATATATCAACTTTATAGTGGCAATCACACTTTGCTCATCATCTTTTAGAAGTTCTCATTTGATCGGCCGGTTTTCCCCCTCCAGATGAGTCTCTCACCAAAATGCATGCGATTCGACACCGTTGGATCGCCATTTTGGGGAGAGACGAGGCTATATATACGTCTTTGGGCTCCTCCTCCATTATCGGCGTCTTCTCACATCAGTTTTTTTGGGTCTTAGTTTCCTCCCTCCCCACCCTAAGTTGTTTGCATTCATGTTTTTCATTTGTGATTCCATTTCGCGTGGCTCGCGTGACCAGGCCCTCTATATTTGAGAGGTTATGTTGTTTTAAGATATGATGTTATGTCGCGTGGCTCGCGTGACCAGCCCCTCTGTATTTGAGAGGTTATGTTGTTTGAAGATATGCTCTTATGTAGCGTGGCTAGCGTGACCAGCCCCTTCTCTTATTGGAGGATTGTGATTTGCCATGGACCAGCCCCCTTGGGAGGCTTCGCCGAGCCGGCGTGATGGCTTCTATTTTTTGAGTTAATTGCTTCTTTTTGTGTTGTTTCTTTTCAGGTCATCTCATCCTATGGCGACTTTGTTGCGTTACTTTTCTAACGTCTAATGCATTCTGTTTGTTTTCTTTTCTCCTAAGTTTTCAGGTGATCATGGCTATTTCTTTCTTTTGTTCGCTCTCCCATGGAGTTTGAGATGCATCGTCTGATGTGCGACCTCCATCTTGTACTTCCTCGACTTTTTCATCAATGATCTCCACTTTGATGGCCCGGGCTTCTCCTTTGGAGCCATCGGGCGAAGGTTTATCATTAGGGTTTTCCCCGAAAACCCGAAAGGGCGGGGTTTTTCATCCCGGTGATAAACTTTCGCACGTTGCCTCCTATTTGCATTTCTTATTTTACGCCATCTTAAAGGGGCCTGGGTTGTTCCTATGGCAGGTCCCCTTTATTATTAGTGGGTAGTCAGACCCAATTGGTGGACTACCCTCCACCTTAGATATTTTTTCAAAATGTGGTACACTGCTGTGATGAAAGATATGCCTATCTATCTATCCGGCGGTTTTCCCCCTCCAGATGAGTCTCTCACCAAAATTCTGGACTTTGAAGTGCAATTTTCTAGCTTCTTGCCAATTTCATTCATGTGTCGTCTCAAATCAAATTTTGTGGGATGACTTTGGTGCATGGAGCAAGGGATACATAAAACATTATACTCTAGACCATACTCCATCACTATCCTCTGCAAATTACGACATTCATGAGATGTAGCACAGTGTCTAAGATGCTAACCTTTCTTCAGAGTTTTGCCATCCACCCTTGATTGTACCAGAGGACAAGTGTTTATGGCAACAGCCTGCACCATCCTTAAGCTTCCTAAAACCTGATGTTACTTTAGATTCTCCTATGTTATCTTGCTTGTCCAGAATAACACGCATGTCCTTTTTTAACTTATTACTATTGACATGTGTTTGCCTTCATCAAGATCCTCCTTATTGGGCACACTGTTTGTTACCAAGTGATGACATTCGCTCGTAGATGCCCCATCTGCACCAATAAATTGAAAACATGAAACTGCACTAAGCTTTCTCATTGTTACAATAAATTTATAATGTAGGTGTTTACCTTTCCTATTCTCCCATTCTTGGTCACTGTTTGTGGCCGTTTTATACCAAAAAGGTGGTTTGTGTAACGATTCGTCGAAGTAATAACCCCTGAGTTTATCTCAAACCCAAGCTGGTAATATAAATACTGCACCATAGCTTCTGCTTAGAACGTTGACTAATAGCATAGATGAATCTAAAATCCAATTAAAAATACTATCTACCTGAGACATAATCACACAGTCTGCAAAAATAAAATAAATTGCTGTAAAAGCATCATTTGCTTAGGCTTCACAAAGGGATCACCATTAACTCTATCTATTGGCTCAACTACCCTTATCTTCTAGCTGAATGTGGCTGTGAGAGAACCTCCAATTATTTTCTCAAGCTTGGCAAATCTACCTGTGACACCTATCAGCTTACATTTCTTAAATGGTATCCCACCTTGCCTTTGAATGAATTCTATTCTATTATTCAAGTTGCCTCCTTACCATGAGTGATCTGAATCCCATCTCTTTTGAATGTATCAAAAATTTTCAACTCAATTGGCACATATCTCAATTCCATCTTATAGACCTCCAAATGCTTTGCTCAAATTGATATATCCAAAATTTTCAACTTCTATACCTATTGGCACATTTGGGAAACAAATTAACTACTTGGGTTCTCACCTTATAAAAAGAACCATAGACATAATGGGTAAAAGCTTTAGGGTGTCCTTAAATTGATATAAAAGTCCAAAAAAGGTGCGTCCCAACTTCTAAAAAAGGTACCTATCACTTTTATATATATTTTGAAACAAATTAACTTTATCTTAACTTTGAATATTAATCGTCCTTAATTTTTATTTTGGGTTTTGGTTTTAATGAAAATAAAAATGAGAAAGTATTTGCCAAAAAAAGTGTAACCATAGACATAATCATCTTGAACAATGTGACAACTTGGTTGATAACACAAGTGAGAAGGAGAACATCACCAATCAGTCTGGTTTTCTTCAAGTCAAATCAATCTCAGGGAATCAGGAAAATAGGCAATTCACTCCTTGGAAAAGAATTAATGGGAGTTAGAAGAGAATCTCTAAGCAAAGAGAACTAAAAACTAGGGAAGTTTCTCCCAAGGGTTTTGATGCTGCTCTACCTCAAAATTTCTCATATGCTTTTGACAGTCAGTCAAAGGTCAAGATTCTCAACAAAGGCATTCTTATAAAAGAAAATTCTGCAGCTCCACAAAATAACACAGGTGGCTCTGACACAAGTAAGAATTCCTTATTTAATAGATCAGATTCTCTGAAATATAGAGTACTGAAAGGAAAGATGCCTTTGACTACAAAGAATTTTGATCTTCACGGTTCTTTGAATAAAATTCTCAGCCAGTCTAATTCAAACAGAAATATCAATAATTCTGGAAATACTGGCACTTACAAAAATGGCAAGAAAAATTTTGTTTCAAGACATTCTACAGGTACATCTTCAGATACAGATTATGAAGTTCCATTAATTATGGAAGGAAATATCAATATTTCTACTGATAAGCAATGTAATAACACTATAAAGCTGGACAGCCAAACCAAAAACACAGTTATTGAGGCAAAAGCAAATACAGCTGCAACAGAAGTTTTGTCAATGTCTTCTGAGGAGGACCATGATATTATTTGCTCCAACAACTTCAGTGTTCTTGCAGACCTAAATGAAGACTACTTGGATAGTAAATTGGAATCAAACTTGGATCCAAATTTGTTCCCAAATAAGACTGTTCACCTCCCTGACCCTTCTCATATTATTTCCAAAAAAATTGATCTCCTTGAACCTTCAATTGCTCAATTACCCCAAGTTGACCTTATTGACCTCTCTCCCTCTTTTTTCACTGAACCAAATATCCTTCCTTGCCATAAACAGGATGAGATTATTTCCCCATACGGGTGTAAATTTGATAGTGGTACCCCAAAATGCGCGAAAGCACCAAGCACCTAAAGCACCTAAATTCGATCAAGGAATTGCAATTCTAATTTGTCAGAACTGCAATTGAAATGAACTAGTTTATTTTGGAATTGAAGAATGATACCAAGAACTGATACAAATTCCTGCCATCCAAGAAATCCCGTCATCCAGTAGAATCAACTAAGAAATCAATCTCGCGCCCAAAGAATTAATCCATGTCATCGATCCCTTCCTCCTCGGAAGAGGATTGCTATTTCTGGAATAACAACCTCAAAATCTGTTACTCTAAATTTTGATCGAGGAGTAAGCACCTAAAGCACTTAAAGCAAGTGTCCGGACAATGCTTTTGGGGTACCACTATCAAATTTACATCCATACACTGAATCTTTGTTAAAAGAGTTAATTGTGCCATCGCTTGGATATGAGGTTACAATCTCAACGGATCAAGCATATCAAGCGAAAATGGAAAATTTGATAAGTTTTTTTGGACAAAGAACCACCGTAAAGGTTTCAGTTCGCATGTGACAATCACAAAGCCAAGAGTTACTTATGGAGACTTCGTCTACGAAGGATGCGCCTCAAGGAATTCTGAAGAAACTCTTTTGCCTATGGATCCTGACATTCAACAACAGAATATGCAGACTCAACTTTGTTCCAGGCAAGATCTTTCCTTTATAGATATTAATTCCTTTCATTCTCAAGATAAAGCAAGTTTAATGCTAATAACTCTTGTGATAATTAAAAGTTAGATTATCCTAATATGGTTTCTTCCCGATCCTAAAACTTGTCAGAACTCTAAATTTTTGGACTTGTCATCTTGAATCACTGATTCGAAAAGAAAATCTATGTCCTCAAGGTAACATATCTAATCGATTCTTGGGATGATGATTCCTATTTAATCAATAATTCTATTCGCACAACTCGGATAACCCCACAAAGGTAATCTCATCACATCTACTTCTACTTCTATTTCAAAGAAGATGTAATAAAAGGAAAAGAAATTGAAATCGAGGTAAGCCCAAAGGGACCTCACATCTCTCAAGTACTCCAAACCGCTAATACAAGAAATAGCTTGAGAAGGATCACTAGAGCCACCGCCTTTTAATTTGTCTTTGATCTGTCCCTCCTCGACTTTATCTCCCTATCTTTCTTAATGAAGATTCTCTCTGGAATCTCGGGGAATCAAAGGCCCTCTTAAAAGGACAAGGGCACTTCTCAAATCGATCCTACAACTCGATATCATTCTTCTTCGTGAGCTCAGGGCTCCCCAACTTTGAGTGCTCCAATCTTGGTGATTGATTGGTCCAGCTTCTCCTCCATTTGGATTGAGGCCTCAGCACATCTGAGGTATTTGTATTATTTGGAGGAATTTAAATCATGAAAATGTCTACAATAGTCCCCGCAAAACTTGGCACCATTATTCTTAAGCATGGTGATCTCCCTTTGGTATTATCACATCTATGCCTCCACCATTCTAGAGTTCGGAAAAACTTGGCTGGAACTCAATACATGGCTTCTCTCAAACCTGTCAAACATGGATTTTAGCCGGGTGATTTCAACAATACCCTACTTGGGATCTTAAATATGGCAAAAATCTTAACATGTCTCTGAGAGGACCAACTGGGATTATTTTCTGGATCAACATCTTTTTAATTATATCCCCTCATCTACTGCAAGATTTACTTGGTCCAATAAGCAAACTGGAAATGCTCGAGTATTCTGCACCCTAGACAGATTCTATATAAACAATATGTCTAATTCTTTCTGGGATAATTGTGTAGTATTCACTGATAATCCACATCTATATCTGACCATCAACCTCAATTCTTGTCTACCAAGCATAATATTATCATGAAAAGGTCAGGAAATATCCCCTTCAAGCTAAATTGTTCTCTTCTATTACTGAATTTACATCATTCTACAATTCCCTGCCAAGAGTGAGAGCAGAAAACTCCATGAAATCCTTTTATTCTAATATCAAGCTCTCTAAATCTTGGATAAAAAGCTGGTCCAAGAATCTTCATGACTCCAAAATTGCTGAGAAGAACAATTATCTCCAGAGAATGAAAGAAGTCAGATTAAATCTCTAAATTGATCCTTTGAATTCTAATCTCCATAGGCTAGAGGAAAATCTTGAAATGTCCATTAGAGCTATAGAAGAACATGATGCCAAAGGGGCTGCAATTAGGAGTAAACTTAAATACCATTCTTGTATGGACAGCAGTAACTCAAAAATTTTCTACAAGGTGGCTAAAAATAGGATCCTGAGAGCCCAGTTATCTCATATTGTCAAGGATGATGGATCCTCAATCTCAGATCATTCTGATATCTCCAATTTTTTCCATGACAATTATAAGGGTATCTTTGCTAAGCCATCTGATAATATTGCTCAATCTATCCAGGGAAATAATTTCAAAGACTTCTTGAGCAATCTGCCAAACACATATCCTATTTCCACTTCTTCTGACATTGAGAATCTCCCCTCTGAAGCAGAAATTCTAGCCACTATTCAATCTCTTGGGAAAAACAAAAGTCCTGGACCTGATGGTCTGCCTATTGAATTTTACATTAAATTTTGGGAGATCATCAAATCTGACCTGATGCACATGATTCATGGTTTTTGGAATCTCAATCACTTACATCCCTCTATCTGCTCTGGATTTATCACCATGATCCCAAAAGTTGACAACCCTTCCAAATTTATTGACTGGAGGCCTATTTCCTTAACTAATTCTTCCTATAAGATCTGTGCTAAAATAGTTGCCAACGGGATTAAAGGTCATCTACAGAAAGTTATCAGCTCATGCCAATCTGCTTTCCTCCCTAATAGATTTATCCTTGATAACTATATTGCAGCTATGGAGGGTCTTCACTGGAATTCCTTGACTAAACAGAATTGCATTTTGTTAAAGCTGGATTTCTCCAAAGCATTCGATCTTTGTTAGATGGGATTTCCTAGAATTTGCCTTTTAATTAAGCTTGGCCTCTCCCCGAAGATTATTAAGCTCATTATTGGTCTTAATCAAAGATCTCAATCGCCATCTTAATAAATGGATCTCCCTCTAAATTCTTCCCTTTGGCCGTGAGATGTTAGGCAAGGGTGTCCATTAGCTCCTATTTATTTATTGCAAGAAAGGAAATGCTTACCTCTCGCCATTCACTATTACGTATGCTTTGCAATCTACATGGTCTCACTCTTCCCGACAAATCAACACTCACTATATCTCAATATGCGGATGATACCTTCACTTTTCTGAAAAATGATCCAATAAACATTGATTCTTTCTTCAGGATCATTGACTCTTTCAGTGCTGCTTGAAGGGTTTACTTAAACAGGGACAAGTGTGTCATAATTGGGGATATTGCCGGACAAAGATCTCCGAATTAAGTGCATTCATTCAAATGACTCTACCAAACTTCTTGGCATGCACCTCCCTCGAATCCATCTATTAAAGGTCTTTGGTCTCCAATTATTTCTCGGATCAAGAAGAAGGCACAAACTATGGTTCTTGTCTTTCCTTAGGTAGCAAAACTATTATTGCCAACTCGGTCATTGCCGACTCTCACATCTATTTTTCATCCCTCCCTCCTTGCCCCAAAATCTATCTATCAACAACTTGAAAGGATTATCAGGTATTTTATTTGGGGCAAACATCATATGGTAAATTGGAAAACTGTTTCTAAAAGTAAAATTCATGGGGGGCTTGGTTGTAAAAATCTTCTTCTCCAAGGTTATGCCTTAGCAGGAAAGTATGTATGGAGATCCTTGTTTCAATCAAATAATCCCCGCTTCTATATTTATTAAACAACTGGCTATCTTGTAGTTTTATAAAGGGCATCCCTACGTGTCTCATCACCGCCTTCATCCGCTTTCTTTAATCTTCGTCCTGCTCCAACTCATCTCCTCTGATGAGAAACATTATTCTAGCCTGGAACCTATCTCATAGAGCCTTCAAACATGTTGACCTTCAAGCTTGCCATCTTAGATCTTCTATTTTCTGGAATCCTGCTTTATCCAATGATATTTCATCCCCTCTGGCTATAATTCATCCTAGGATTTACAAGAAATGGAGGAATTCAATTTCCTCACTTTAGGGGATCTCGAGTCACAAATGTGATGGATCACTTGGACTGCCTTTAAAAGCGGAAAATTAGGGGAACACTTTTCTCGATAGGAATCTATTCAAGCATATCTTTCAAAAAATTAATGGTCTGAATTTAGACTCTAAGTCCATTTCCTCTCATGATTGAACCTTGAACAACAAACATACATACAAAGTTTCC
>JAJEKV010001022.1:0-45508 GCA_021234155.1 Isoetes taiwanensis | reverse complement strand
GGAGCTGATCCATCAAGTCATCTGATCTGGGGAGCGCATACTTGTTCTTAATGGTGTGCTTGTTCAACTGCCTATAGTCTATGCACATCCTTAAACTGCCATCCTTCTTCTTAACGAAGAGAATGGGCGCTCCAAATGGCGAAACACTAGGTCTAATGAAACCTAGGTCAAGCAGCTCCTGCAACTGCTTCTTTAGCTCCGACAACTCCTGCGTTGTCATTCTATATGGAGCCTTGCTCGTTGGCTTTGTTCCCGGTTCACTCCTCTATAAGGAGGAAGCTGCTTGATCTCATCTGGAAAGAGATCATGGAATTCCGTGATCAGCTTAGCTACTTGCTTCGGCAACTTGCTGAGCACCTTGTCTTCTTTGCTTCCTTCCGATTCCGGCTCACTAATCTCAAGCTTGAAGATGTATGCCACCTGCTCACTCTTGATGCACTTGAACAGCCTCTTAGAAGACATGCACTGCATGATGGGAACAACTTCTTTACCTGTGATTTCGATGATCTTGCCGTCAGGCGTTGGGAAGGTCACCTTCCGCTTTCCACAGTCGATAATGGCCCCTGCTGGCCCAAGGTACTCCATTCCTATGATCAAGTCGTACTTGCCAATGCCCATTACTTCTGCCCCCATCTGGATATTAATCCCTGGCAAGTCGATGTCGAAGTTGATTCTCTTGCCTGCCGTCTGCCTTACTGCACCACTTGCTAAGACAACGGGCCTTGGCTTTGACTTTAATGGTTTCAGCTTCAACATTTGAACCATTCGGGGGGATGCAAAGTTATGGCTACTTCCTGAGTCTATCAAGACTATGAAGGACTTGGCCTTGGCCTTCCCTACTGTGGAAATTACTTTATACTGGCTCTCTGCTTGCTCTGTATCTATTGCGGCAAAGATATGGCACTCACCCTGAATGTAGTCGCGGCCTTCCTCGCCGTCGTCGTCAGACAGGATGTCCCAATCTCCCAACTCCGCTAGAGCTGCACTCATGACGTATGGGCAGTTTGCTGTCCTATGGCCTGGCTGGAAGCACCTGAAGCACAGCTGCTTTTCTATGCACTCCTGCCTCTTTTCCTTGGGCATCGCCTGCAAAAAGGATCGTACTGCTTTGGAGTAGTTTGACCCCTCCTGCTTGTCCTTGAAGGACACCTGCTTCTTCTCCTGCTGTTTCCCTTGGTTTCCACCATATGGGGCTCTAGCTGGACCTGGACTGGCTGCCCTAGGGCTATAGCTTCCTGTCGCCTTGCCTTTATCCTAGAAATACTGCTGCTTATGCCCGCTATTCTGAGGTCCCGACCCCTGCAAGCTTATAGCCTTGGACTCTGCTTCTGATACTGTCCTAGGGTTTATTGCTCTCACAAGCTTGCGGATCTCCTCATTCAGCCCCTCAATATAGCTTTCTACTGCATGCTTCTCCCCCAACTTCGGCACATACAGCCTTAGCCTCATGAATTCCTCTGTATATTTCTGGACTGATTTGTTTCCCTGTTGGAGCCTATAGAACTGCTGCATCATGCTGGACTTATGTTCCCTTCACACTCACCCCGGTTTTTGGTCCACTGTTGAAAACATCAGTTTTGGTAGGTCTACATGTCCTGTTTTCAAAGAATCCTACATGTGGATTTGTGAAGGTATGGTTTTGTTCGATAATGGTGTTCTTTTTTCAGTGGACTAAAACATCCACTGTTGTTTTGTAGTTTCTTCTATTGTGACATGTCATTTTATAATACAATCCACTGTAGGAAAGAGTACTTGAATTTCTACATGTCTAATAATTCTATTGTCACATGTCTTTATAGATGTAGGAAAGAATATTTGATTCTCTACATGTCCTATACTTCCATTCACATGTCTTTATAGTAGTAGGACCAGTAATTTTATTTGCTAAGGCATTGTAGGAAAGAATACATGAATTACGACATGTGTAATACTTCTATTGTCACATGTCTTTATAGAAGCGGAAAGAATACTTGATTCTCTACATGTCATATGCTTCCATGTCACATGTCTTTATAGTAGTAGGGCCAGTACTTTATTTGCTAAGGCATTGTAGGAAAGAATACATGAATTATGACATGTGTAATACTTCTATTCTCACATGTCTTTATAGAAGTAGGAAAGAGTACTTGATTCTCTACATGTCCTATCCTTCCATATCACGGGTCTTTATAGTGGTAGGGCCCAGTACTTGATTTGCTACATGTGATGCACGTGCACGATCACATGTTCTTATACTAGTATTCCATGTAACACAAGTTACTTCAACTACTTCAATTACTTAACACCTATTTTTGCATAACGTGGGCACCAACATGCCAAGGTGGCTCTAACATGCCACCTAGGCTCCAACATGACAAAATGGCTCAAACATGCCACCTAGGCTCCAACGTGCTCAAACATGCCACACGCAGCTCCAACATGCCACCTATGCTCCAACTTGCCAAGGTGGCTCAAATATGCCACGTGGGCTCCAACATGCCACCTAGGCTCCAACATTCCTAGGTGGCTCAAACATGCCACATAGGCTCAAACATGCCATGCAGGCTCACTTAGGCTCCAACATGCCAAGGTGGCTCCAACATGCCACCTAGGCTCAAACATGCCAAGGTGGCTCAAACATGCCACCTAGGCTCCCAACATGCCACCTAGGCTCAAACATGCCAGGTGGCTCAAACATGCCAAGGTGGGCTCAAACATGCCACCTAGGCTCCAACATGCCACCTAGGCTCAAACATGCCAAGGTGTCTCAAACATGCCACGTGGGCTCCACCATGCCACCTAGCCTCCAACATGCCAAGGTGGCTCACAACATGCCACCTAGGCTTAAATATGCCAAGTTGGCTCAAACATGCCACCTAGGCTCCAACATGCCACCGTGGCTCTAACCTGCCACCTAGGCTCAAACATGCCACGTGGGCTCCAACATGCCACGTGCCAAGGTGGCTCCAACATGCCACCTAGGCTCCAACATGCTCAAACATGCCACGTGGGCTCTAACATGCCACCTATGCTCCAACTTGCCAAGGTGGCTCAAATATGCCACGTGGGCTCCAACATGCCAAGGTGGCTCAAGCATGCCACCACACTCCAACATGCCACCTAGGCTCTAACATGGCAAGGTGGCTCAAACATGCCACGTGGTCTCCAACATGGCTCCAACATGCCAAGGTGGCTCCAACATGCCACGTAGGCTCAAACATGCCACCTAGGCTCCAACGTTGCTCAAACATGCCAAGGTGGCTCAAACATGCCACGTGGGCTCCAACATGCCAAGGTGGCTCAAACATGCCACCTAGGCTCAAACATGCCAAGGTGGCTCCAACATGCCACCTAGGCTCAAACATGCCAAGGTGGCTCAAACATGCCACCTAGGCTGCAACATGACAAAATGGCTCAAACATGCCACCTAGGCTCCAACGTGCTCAAACATGCCACGCGGGCTCCAACATACCACCTATGCTCCAACTTGCCAAGGTGGCTCAAATATGCCACGTGGGCTCCAACATGCCACCTAGGCTCCAACATTCCTAGGTGGCTCAAACATGCCATCTAGGCTCCAACATGCCACCCAGGCTCAAACATGCCGTGGCTCAAACATGCCAAGGTGGGCTCAAACATGCCACCTAGGCTCCAACATGCCAAGGTGGCTCAAACATGCCACGTGGACTCCATAATGCCACGTGGGCTCCAACATGCCAAGGTGGCTCAAACATGCCACCTAGGCTCAAACATGCCAATGTGGCTCCAACATGCCATGCAGGCTCCAACATGCCAAGGTGGCTCAGGCATGCCACCTAGTCTCAAGCATGCCACCTAGGCACCCCAAGTGGTGACATGGCATGCCAAGTAAGCAAAGGTCAAGTTTTGACTAGGCCAAAAACCAAGATGTCCATCTTTGGTCTTTTCGATGGGTGATGTTGGCAAATTTTAGGTGACATGGCTAGATGATGGTGACATGGACCTTGGATGTCTTTTGCAAAACACCCAAGGGCACCTCGGCGGCCCCTTTCTTGTGAAGGGGAGTCTCAGAAAGGTATATATGCTGGTGCATTTTCTCTTGCGTATCTTGCGTCATCTTTGCACATCCCCTTGAGATTTCATCTTTTTTCGAAACCGGATTTTTATCACGTGCTTTTCTTTGTGTTTATGCTTGAAATTCATAATTAATGCATGGGGAGGGAAAAATCCTGGTTTTCAGCCAGCTGGCTTGCCAAGTGGCCCCGAGAGTGAGGAAAATCCCGGTATTTCCAAATGAGTTTTCGACCCTCGATTTTTATTGGGATGGCAGCCGTTGGCCCTGACAAAGGTTTAGACCACGTTTTCGATTTTGGGGCATGGAGGAGGCCCCAGTTGGCGATCCGACCTCGCCGCGTCGGAACGGCGAAATTACCCTAGGGGACAAGTTCCACCTGGCCGAGTTTTCCCGGGATCAATCACTTACCCCTCACTAAGAGGTATTCAAAGATCCACCTCCATGCCAATTGACTACAAGTGTGTAGTAAACGACCTACTTTGGCGTTTCTTGGAGAGGGGTGGTCTTACGCCTACGAAACTTGGTCCCCTAGGTAATGGGGATGTTCGGGTCCATTGGCGGAGCCCGGTTCCGAAGTGGGGGTCCAACCCGTCCTCAGCCCCCAGCTTGGACTAGCCTGCGAGAACAAGATACTTGGGGTTCACCCTGAGGCCCTGGTAGAAGATTGAAGTGAGAATAGCAGCACTAGGACTGCTAGGTGGTATACATGTGACCACGGAGAAGCAAAGCTAGCTCCACTACCTAGTAGGACGTTACCGACCCGGTGGTCTCCGGAAGGGGGTTGGCTCGGAAGCTCGTCTCATGCCTCTGCTTGTGCTTCTATTGCCGGTGCATTTTCTCTTGCGTGTGCAGCGTCATGCTGCACATCCCCGCCAAGATTTCACCTTTTTTGAGACCCGAATTTTTATCCGCTTTTCTTTGTGTTTATGCTCCGGAAATTCATAATTAATGCATGGGGCAGGGAAATATCCTGGTTTTCAGCCAGCTGGCTTGCCAAGTGGCCCCGAGTATAGGAAAATCCCCCGGTATTTACGGATGAGTTTTAGACCCTCGATTTTTATTGGGATGGCCACCGCTGCCTTGGCGGAGTTTAGACCACGTTTTTCGATTTTGGGGCATGGAGGAGGCCCCGGTTGGCGATCCGACCTCCCGCGTCGTCCGAAACGGCGAAATTACCCTAGGGGACAAGTTCCACGGCCCGAGTTTTCCCGGGGGGATCAATCACTTACCCCTCACTAGGAGGTATTCAGCATCCACCTCCATGCCAATTGACTACAAGTGTGTAGTAAACGACCTACTTTGGCGTTTCTTGGAGAGGGGGTGGTCTTCTGCCCACGAAACTTGGTCCCCTAGGTAATGGGGATGTTCCGGGTCCATTGGCGGAGCCAGGTTCTGATTCCGAGTGGGGGTCCAGCCAGTCCTCGGCCCCGGCTTGGATTAGCTTTTGCAAGAATAAGATACTTGGGGTTCACCCCGAGGCCTGGTAGAAGATTGAAGTGACAATAGGAGCACTAGGACTGCTAGGTGATATACATGTGACCACGAGAAGAAAAAAGCTAGCTCCACTTTTTCGGTGGGGCGTTACCGGCCGGTGGCCTCCGAAAGGGGGTTGGCTCGGAAGCTCGTCTCATGCCTCTGCTTGTGCTTCTATTGTCGGTGCATTTTCTCTTGCGTGTGCAGCGTCATGTTGCATATCCTGCCAAGATTTCACCTTTTTTCGAGACCCGGATTTTTATCTGTGTTGTTTTTTGTGTTTATGCTCCGGAAATTCATAATTAATGCATGGGGCGGGAAAAATCCTGATTTTCAGCCAGCTGGCTTGCCAAGTGGCAGCGGCGTCTGAAAAAATCCCGGTATTTTTTGGGCGAGCTTTAGACCCTCGATTTTTGATTGGGATGGCCACCGCTTGGCCCCGGCGGGTTTAGACCACGTTGTTTATTTTGGGGCATGGAGGAGGCCCCGGATTGGCGATCCGACCTCTCCATGTCATCTGGAATGCCGAAATTACCCTAGGGGACAAGTTCCACGGCCCTCTTGATCAGAGGAGCATCCCCAGAATGTAAATCCTACCAACCCTAGGGTTTGGTAGGGTTTACATCTCGAGCGTCAAGACGGAGACTAACACATCCGAAACTTTGCATGGAGTTCTCTCTGTATGCTCTGGGGACCATGCCCGGAGATGGGGTCAAATCCCCCTGCGCAGCATGCTTTTCCAGACTCCCCTTCACTGGAAAGGGGCTTGTGAAGGGGAGTCTCCGAAAGGTATGCTGCACCGGGAAATTTGGCTCTGTCTCCCAGTGCCATGAGGGTAATCCAGCACGGGTATTCCACGTCAGATCCTGGGCCCTCTGGGTCATCGGCGCGGTGGGATAAGAAGATGGCTAGGGCTGCGGTGTAAGAGAAGTACTTGGTCCTGTTGGCTGTCAGGACCATGTAGTCAGGCAGCCTCTGCGCCTTGTTAGTTAAGTACTTGGCGATGTTGGGGACATCGCCCAAGGCTGCTTGAAGGGATGGGCGGGGAACGAAGTATCCTATGCAAGGGGGAACTTGAACAAGGGAGGGTCCTACCCTAGCTTGAAATTCTGCTAGCACCTACCTATATGCTGGGGTTGCATTTAGCGTAGCTTGGATGTCAATTTCTTTCCCAAAGACTTGGAAGATGTCGTTGACATCCGCCTCGGCAGCATGGGCACTGGCGCTGTACCATCGCCAGAAGTCAGCAGTGGCCATTGATCTAGCAAAGAAGGGAGTATCAAACGGATGCAGAAGCGCCTCAGGGAGCTGGAAGATCGCCTAAGCAGTGGAGAGCAATTTTGCAGGGTGCTAAATGAGAAATGGGGAACTTATTTATAGAATTGGGGAAAACCCTAATTTTTGGATGACCTAGAATTTACTGAGATTAGGCAATTCTGATCTATTAAAGGATGCAATTGCAAGTTCAAAGACTATTTCTAGGGTTTGAGCATGCTAAGAACAACTACTGAACCTATTGTACAATTTGGAGATCATTTAGTGAAGAAATGGTACGAGGTCTCACACGTTGCGCCCAGACCGATTTTGAGAATCTCATTTTCTGTCCTGGCGCGACGTGTGAGACATGGGTCCTAATTGGGCTAGGCTTACTCAATTTAAGTGATCTAAGGCTGTAATTCCACTAAACTCATCGAGTTAGGCAGAATTGACCCCTTATTTGGTCGATTTGGAGTTGTTTCGGGCATTTTTGGGCATGGTCTCACACGTTGCGCCCAGCCCGATTTTGAGAATCTCAAAATCTGTCCTGGCGCGATGTGTGAGACATCGTCTCAATTTTGCTCAAAGCTCCAATTTAATTAAAACAAAAGCTAGGGATCGATATCTTAACTTATTTAAACAAGGTTTGACACTTTACTTACACAAAAAAAAATTCTTTATATTAACAAAATTTTTCAGTTATTTACAAAGTCTCAAGGGCGTTCTCCCTTGATGTGCCTGGCAAGATACATATCCTGCCTCATGAGGGTAACCCTCTTCGCGTGCACCATGCAGGCCGTTGAATCTTCAAAATGCTGCACTATTTTTGCCTCCGCTGCCTCCTGTAGGCACAGCAACATTTCGTCTGTTACTCGCATGTCCGTGTTGTATTCTTGCATGACTTCACGAACCAAGCGTTGGAACGGCGCCCGGGGGATCAAGAGTCCGTAACTCTTCTGGAAGTGGCGGATCTCCTTGAGGGCTCTGTCTTCTAGCTTCTTCTTCTTGCTCCGCTTCGCTTGGGCCTGGGTGGCGGTGGCTTCAGATTCTGCTTTGGGGGTACTCCGCCTTCGACTGTCCTCACCCGATGCTCCTGGAAGTAGGCATTGTATGCGTCCCACTTCTCCATATAGGAGTTGTGTTCCCCAATTCTCTTCTGATAGACCTTTATAGGGTCTATCACATACGCCTCCCGTTGGGGTCGCGGGGCTTTAACCCTATCCCATTCGGAAAGGTGGGGGCCGTAAGCTGTCCATACTCCTCACATTCTTGGGCTACCTGCTCTTCCTCTTCCTCTACGACCGGGGGTTTTGAAGAGCTTGCTCCCTCTGCGCCCGGCACGTAGTCCTCATCCGAGTCGTCGGTAGTGGGCGGGGTCTCCTCTCCTGACGGCTCGTTGATGGCCAGGACCTTGCTTTCGCTTCAGGCCTTTACAGGTTTCCTTTTGCACGCCTTCTGACTTTGGCCTTCCTCTTCTTGGACCCGCTGCCTGTGGTCGGGTCGTCTTCTCGACTCTTTGTCCTCTGCTCCCGGCGGCGCTCTTTGGCTTCATACTTGTAGACGAAGCGTGCAAGGTCGGCCTCTTCATCCGGGGTGAGTTTCGGCGGCTGCTGCTCCTCTCTTCCTTGCTCTTCCTGCAGGTTGCTCCTGCTGCTCCCCGCTTCTTCCCTCCTCTTGTGCAATCTCCTCGAGGATTTGGTGCATGACATCCGGCCGGTCGTCCTCTAAGAGCTCTGCATGCGGTTAAACCCGTCCGATCCCCGCTTCCTCGCTTTCGATGAAGATTAAGCCTTCTTGGAGAAAGCGTTCTTGAAGGATTCTCAGAAGATCACCGGAACGGCTGGCGGAGGATTCGCTCCCCACGAGGCTTCGGCGGTCTGTTTTATGCGGGCCATCATTTTACGTTTGTCGATCGCAGCTAAGCGCCAGAAGATCGCCTTGGCACTCAGGAGCGAAGTTCTAAGGAAGAACACGAAAATGGGGGGGGTCTAGGTCTATTTATAGGGGTCAAATTTTAGGTCAACTTTTAAACCACCTTTTTGGGTTGTCTAAAAGCATCTAAAACACCTAATTAAACCAAGGTCTCACCGTTAAGCCAAACCGTTTGAGAATCTCAAAATCGTCACAGCATAACTAACGTGTGAGACATGGTGGGACCCACTATTAAATTAACATGTAACATGCTAATTCTACTGATTCTTAGCTTAAATTTAGAATTATCAAGTTATTTTACTGTAATTTACAACTTTTTGGTGTCAAAGCTGAATGTCTCACGTTATTGCCCCCGATTTTGAGAATCTCAAAATCCCCCGGCGTGGCGGTGAGACCACCCTACTTTTGGATGTTGGCTCACCAATTTTAGTCTTTTACATTTTTATTCATTTTAACTGTTACTAGCTTAGCATAACTACAAAAATGAGAAAAAAATTTCCCATTTTTCGAGGTTTTAAGGATCCTATCAAGTTAGTGCTACTGGGAACATGGCCAGTGCTCTGCTCTTGGTCTCCAAGAACATAGCTCTGATACCACTATGACGTCCCCTACTCGTATACGGTGCCCTCACCGTATACAAACAGGAGTTCATCCCCCATACCAGCTCCATGCTAATACAGGGCCCTCCACATGACACTGCAACCGTGACGGGTTCCAGTGGGAAGAGTGGAAGGGTCATTGCACCCCGTCTCCCTCAGGGCCTACCTAGCTGCGGAAGCGTAAACATACACGTCAGTAGCACATACATCAACATCACATGACCATCACGAAGGATGGTCCTCCACATATCTGCATAGACAAAGATCAGCACTTCACATAGGGAATCCTACCCAAGGCTCAGACTCAAAAGGGATAACTGACGGCTTGGGTCTCCAGAGTTCATTGCAGACAGAATTCATGGCAATGGATTTGGCTGGCATATGAACATGGCTTAGGGTTGTCCACTCCATCCACCCCTCCTGTGCACACTTTGCAGAGTGGTCTGAAGAGTGTCGGGACCCGACTGTAGCCCGCTGGATGCATAGCCAAAAGGGCTATTCCTGGGCTCATCTTCCCAGTTCCGATGGGGCAGGTAGGGATCACTCCCTCCAGAGATCTACATGCTGACTCAAGGTGACTAGAGGGCCACTGCCCGTATTCGACTGAACCCACTGGAAAGTGAACACCACTTCACGGGTGTCGAGCCCATGCCTCGCCCACACGCAGTGGCAAGCCATTGGACCTAGTCACAATGATCACCGGTAGGCTTTACACACCAGAGGGATCGTTCAAGAGTCAGGACATGAACCTCCTTCTTAGCCAGTCTGGCCCCTTCACCCACATCCCGGTGTGGCTCTTGTGCACAGGCCGAATCTACAGTGTGCTAGAGAGGCTACTCTAGGAGCATCAACTACAAAGCTTTAGGTCTCTACCCCCCTTCCCAATACAAGGAGTTCATAGAGATACATCATCCATATACTTCACAGAGAACTAAAGAACTAGATCTAATCTACAACATAGAGTTAGGTTCTTTAGTTAGAATCTGCTATCTAGAGATCTAGAGGGCTGCTATGGACAATTTAATAGGCTAAACCTACTGATTCAATGACTAAAATGGGGTTTAGACTATCTAATTGGCCAAATACCTGATCCTTGAGGGGCTCCTCTTGACCTGAGCTCGACCATCCTGCTGAGACGCTCGAATCAAGGGAAACTAAGGATGCAATTCTCCCAGGCAGAGTCTGAGATGCGGTTTTGGCTGTTGAGGCAGCCAAAACAGAGTTCTAAAGCCCTAAAATCAAAAAATGGGCTAGTTAGGGTTTCCTACCCTATATAGACAAGGGGGTTAGCTAGGGTTTCCAATTATCCCCTTTTGGCATGTGGGATAATTAGAAATGGGCCCACTTGCCTTTAAGGGCTAGGTGGCCAAATGTGCACACATGGAAATGTGTGCCCACATTAATGTGTACATTGGAAAATGTGCACATTAATTGCACCTATGGGTGTGGCCCACTTAGCATGAAGTGTCCACTTGGAAATGTGTGCCCACATTAATGTGTACATTGGAAAATGTGCACATTAATAGTTGCACATATTTCTGGCAAGTTGCCCCCTAGGGCTACCCACACCTGCTACCGCTAAGCACGCCGCCGGAAGGGAGTGGTAATGCCGCGTGATGAGCGATGATGGTATACGCCCCGGGCGATAATCGCGGCCGAACGTCACACCAAGTTTATTGCTTGAGCCTTTGCGGAGGCTTCCTCTCCCATGGTAGATTTTTCGATCTTGTCTTTACTACATATTCGGTGCGGAGGGGGGCTTGTCGATGTGCTCCCCCAAATCAAGCATGGCCGCCATGTTGCCGTCTGGCAATGACTCTAATTGGATGGTTGCCATGTTGCCATCCGGCGGTAACTCTGACGAGAATTGTGGAATTTTAGGGGTCTCGCCATCAACATGCACGTTCTTGGGATTTGGGGTTGGGGCCACTGGAGTCGTCATGGCTATAGTAGGGCTGGAGTCGTCATGGCAAAGGGGCTGAAAGGCGACAAAGGGAAAAGGGGGAAAAGAGTGAAAGTAGAGCATAAACGATGCCTGCTCTTAGTGACTGGCATGGAGGGGTTCAACCTTGTGGATGGGATATTCAATTCTCGCTACTGTGGGAATTTTTTGAAAGGGAGAGCAAGAAAGCAATGAAGTCTGAAAGCAATGCAGTCTGCAAATTTTGGTTGAGCTTATGACTTTTGACCTCTCAAATTGGCCGCTCGCCCAATTTGTATGGCAGAGAAGAGGCTCGGGACAAGACTTTTGACAAGTCAAAGTGGAATAAGTCAAAGTCAAAGGCTAAATCTCAAGTCACTTGCTAGAAATTCAAGCCAATGGCTCAAAGTCAAAGTCAATGGATAAAAACTATAAAGGCAATGGCTGAAATCAAAGTCAATGATGGATCAACGGAAATAGGGGAAAAAATGGACGGTTGTAATGTGACAACGTAATCTTCTATAGACTATCTCGATAATCTTTAGCTACCTAAAATTCCATATTATAACCTATGTTTGATCCAATAGCTCGGGATATTGGGATCTGGTTGGATCTTGATAAATTGCAAGACCCATGATTTAAGAGGAGGTTAACCTCCTCCTCGATGGGTTTATGCAAAATAAACCTCGAGGCCTATTTTGCATGACGCTCGAGAGGAAGAGGTTGTCCTCCTTAAATCATAAGCTAGCAATTTATCTAAGCTTGTTGCAGATTTGATAAGATTCTCAAATCAATAGATCTACTCTAGCAAAAGACCCGTATTTATGATGCCATCACTGGTTTTTTATTCAGATGGAAATCTATTGCCTGCAGAAGCTTGTTTTGAAGTTTCAAAGCATCAAACAGATTTTTCAACCTTTTTAGATTTTGCAAATGTCTCACTGGATTCAATCTAAGATATAGAAAGTCCTATTTTAGAAAACAAAACTCTACTGAATCAGGTTGAAAATTATGGTAGAAGTTTAGGCTGCCAATCTCAAAGCGGGCAACAGAAGCAGAGCTCTATGCATAAATTCTATGCATGGTCGAGCTCAGACGACGCGAAACTGGGAGCCTCTTGTTTTTGCTTGAAATGAAAATAGAGCCCAAAAAATACAAGCTTCACAGATGGAATCAGAAAACATATAAGGGAAATTTATGAAAATAACCTTATTGTTGACTTAATTCCCAAATGCCATTCATATTTTTGAAATTTCCAACATGCCCGTAATTCTGAAATATTTTTTCCATTAGCTCTTTGTATTTTAAAAATCACCAAAAAGCACATTTTCACAACATATGATTATTCTGTACAGATCACAATAATTTGCAAAATAAATTTCAAAACATCACATTATGATAAAATATGCAATGGAAATATCTAATAGGATTTCCGCAACTGTACTTTATTACGGCCACCATTACCACATGTGTTCACTTGTACACACACCTTTCTCTATCCATATCTTCTGTCCTATGTCGCTTCCTTTTAGGCCTGTTAGGAGGATGACGTGTTGTAGGGGGTAGCATTTGATTATTTTCAAGAAGTTTAATATATGGTGGATAAATAGCACCAACATATAAATAGCAAAACGAGCTCAACCAGTAACCTAGATGGTATAAAGCACTGATGTTGTCGTCAGAAAAGAATAGCAACAATTGCATAACCACAAGGCAATGCTAGAATTTGCAGATTGGAACTTGAATAAGGACCTTGCCAAAAAATGCTGGCACCGTTGAAGTCCCAGAGTGCAAGCACCACCGAAAGCACCAGAGAGGCTGATTCTGTGGAAAAAAAATTGGTTGCAAAATTTTCTCTGAAGAAATTGGGCAGAAACTGATGAAATATGGGAAAAAATAAAATATGTTAAGGGCTTTTGGGGAATTTTTAGAATACCTGGAAAAAACGATAGCCTATCTATTGTCAGTGCTTCATTGCCAATAGAGGATGCATTTTGCAGGTAGAATAGATAGATAGAGGAGCCTCTATGAGTCGTTCGCCCGGCAAAACAGAGCAAATAGGGAGAAAAATGATCAGAAGTTATGTTCAGGGCTCTGAAATATATGCCGAAAAATTTCTGCTCAAAATTTTATAAAATACTTGTTAAATCCGGCAAATTAGAGGGTATTTTCTGAAAAATCCGGTATGTAGCAATATAACACGGCATTTTACCAATTTAAGCAAAATCTAATCTGGAGGCCTGGTTATGTTAGATGTGCCATGTGGTAAAGACATAATTGTTAGATTAGTTTGTTATAATATGGTAGAATATATCATACCCCAAGTTTCATCTAGTATACTTGTCTCTTTTCACAACTTCAGGACAAGTTTCATATGGTACACTTGTCCCTTTTCACAATTTTAAAACTTTATTGATCCAACAGGTGAGAGTGGTCAGATTGTGATAAATTGCAAGGCCTATGATTTAAGGATTCAAAATGGAAGATGTAGATGTTGGTCATCAAAATGCTTGGCAACAAATAACTATCACTAGAAGGGGGTGAAAATAGAGTTACCTTGGTTTTGATGATACCTTGGCAGAGTATCCCTTTCGGGGAAATCACAGCAAACAAAATTCCGTCCGGTGGAATCACTTACTCGACCAAACTTGCGCAGTAACGCAAATTACTGCATTTTGAGGGCAGTTTTCTGCCCTCTTGAACTCCTCTAATCGCTCTCATTCCGACCCAAATGGAAGTCACTCGAACCGATTTGGAGCTGGATCGGTCAAAAAAATCCATGCTCAAACAACTGAGCAAAAAAATGGGTAAGGGTTGGGCGCAGTTAGTGTGACTGCGCAGTTACGTGATTTTGGTGATTCCCTTTGAAGGGATGCCGTGTGAAGTATCACCAAAACCTGGGTAACTCTATTTTCACCCACGCAAGATGCAAGGGAGTGCAATTTTATGTTATCATAAAGAAAGAACAGAGCCTGTAAACAATTGTCCTAATTTGATACTAGAACTAGATTTTGGTGCAGTATAGTTTCATCAGTACAAGGTAGTGCAAATTAGACTGGAATCCACAAGAACATATATGTCGATAAATCAAGTTCATTGTCGTCCACAACTAAACTAAATCTGCTGCAAGAGAAGCAGGGCCGTTAGATGCCGAAGTAGCTCTTGAACATGGCATTGATTTATACCTAAACAACTTATGGTTCAGGATAAGATGATCCACTGTGCTTCGTCTGGGAAGGCTAAATTCCGGCGAGAAGACTGGCAGAGCGGCTTGATCTTGGTTTATGTCTGTGAATTGAGGGCAAAAATCCTGCAGCCCTTCTGGTGCTGCAGAAACATGTGGTAAAATCACAATAGCATCACCGTTTTCAAGAGCATCACCATTTTGAAGGATCTGGGAGCGGCAAAGGGGACAATTAGAATTGAGTTGAAGCCATGTATCAATGCAAGGGACGTGAAAAGCATGGGCGCATTTGGGTAGCAGTCTAAGCTGCTCCCCATCTCCAAATTTGCCGAGGCAAATTGCGCAGTCTGTGCCTTGGATTGCGCCATCAGCTGCCCTGTAAAAACAGACGGGAATGCTTCGAATCTGAGAGTGGTCCAGACCCTTTGAAGCAGAGGGCAAAAACTGCTCCGGCTGATGCGTATTAGGCATAGCTGCTCTGCGGCGGTTCATTCTCCAATTGGCCCAATCAGCGCAGCAATACATGGATATCACAAAGCAAGTTGCTGTGAATGCTAAGACGCCTAAAACCAGGAAGGTTTCTGGGCGCCCAGCATCCTCCGAGTTCATTGCTGGATGGTATTTTGCCGTTCAAACGGAGATCAATCTATAGTAAATTTCGGCCCCATAACATACGGCAACGGAAACCCCTGTGCGAAACCAGTCTAAGTCCGTCTCAAGACCAAGCGACGACTTCGTAAAGACCAACAGGTTTCTAAGAATCTGAACCCGTATTAAAAATAAAAACTGTGCAATGCGTGTTTTCTGTATACGACAATCATTCCACATGAGAATGAGAATGTCGCCTTCTTAAAATATTTCTTACACACTCTTTGACCAGTGAGCGACAAACCCTGTACAGAAAAAGAGAAAAAGGTAAATTTCCTACATAATTTAAGCTAGGAGGGAGCATTAAACAAAAAAACTAGTTTCTAACCGGAAAATGTGAAGAATTCCATGGTTTTTTACCGGAAAACTTCCTGATAATTTTTTTTTTTTATCGGAAATTCTTGATTTCAACAGGTAGGCTGCAAGGGTTCCCCGGAATTTGTCGTTCACTGTCTTTGACAGAATCATAAGAATCACTGCCACGTGTCAACATGCAATTGGAGGTAGAAAGGCAAATTGTAATGTAAATGGTTTTTATCTGGTGAGATTCCCCCTGTCTATCTATATTTGTGGTAATTTAGCTATAAGAATTGTCCCACAGTAGAAAAATGAGTAATCCAACAAATCTTTTGCCGTCCAGAATCAAAATCAGGGCTCGAATTTAGTGGCCCACCGAACTAGGAAAAATGCCGCCCACATTTGATATTACCGGATTTTCGGTTTTTTTGAAGCCTATTTTTCGGATTTCTTTGGATTGCAAAAATAATCGGAAAATTGCCAAAACCTTTTTATCTAATCGGAAAATTTTAAGGATGGCCGGATTTTTCGGGGAGAAACCCCCCTATTTTCGATCCATGTCCAGAATGCCATGAGACACCCTGGGATGGCAAGCAAATACCTAGTTTTAGTTTTAGTTTTTTAGTAAAACATGCATAGGTAGGACTTCATTCACTACACATTGCACACAATACTTTCTTTCTCATGTTAGCCCCTGAATCTAAAATTTTATGACTTGCCACGTCTGCTTGCATCCTATTGGACTACTTATAACTTTACACTTTTTTGTAAAATACATGCATCGCTTTCTATCGAACACAGCCATGATAATTATTTATGTGATTTATGTGCATATAAACAAATATCAACTAACCATATAAATTGCCTTTTTGACACATGCCCGGTGTTTACATTCAACTCCTCACATTCGCATGGAAGAGACAAAATGCAAAAGTTATATCAAATCAATAGTATATTGATATTTGTTGTGCAACAAAGTCCATAAGTTATATCTGGCTATCGACATATCTCACATATATGATTTTGCATTGTTTAAGTATACTAAATATTTCTTTACCAGAAAAACATTAACACAAGCATCAAAAGGTTTGATTTGATAAGATACTATTATGGAAAGGTGATCTCCTATTTGATTTGGATGCCAGAAAACGATCCATTGAAACCCCAACAATCACATTAACACGTCGTGAAACATCAAAAGGTTTGAAAATTTTGTGAACATAAGATATCATGACCAATAAATATGGAAGGTTCCCATCGAGTTCCTTTAAAATTCAATTCAATTCATCATGGATGATACATCACAAAATTCCATAAAAGGCTAGCTTAGAAATTGACATCTGCTGCACAAATAAAACATGCTTTTGTTGTATTTCAAAGAGTACAAACTACAAGTCTTTTAATGCATATAATATGGAGCACGCCATGCATTTCGACTAACTCACCCTTTTATTTAACTCCATAACATGATGGGTAAAATGTCGCAATAACTTTCTTGTAGCATTAATTTCATATGATTTGAAATAGACGTAATTGAGTAGAAATTTCAACAAGAGTCCTTTTATTTTAGTATAGCCCTATGATATAAATGTAACATTGGCTGGATTATATGTTGGAGCATTTAAACCATGGTTATCGAGAACTAATTTTCGAACTCCGTTCCTGTTCCAGAACTAGTTCCCGAGGGTTGGGTGTTCTGAGAACTCTGGTATGTTCACGTATGGCCTATTATCAGAAACTGAGTTCCGAAAGTAGTTTCCATTATTTGGGAACCAACTTCTCGGTAATGAAAAAATTTCCAACAATTTTTTCAATGGTCAGCACAGTCTTGGAAACGAAATACTTGCGCTAACGAACGAAGTAACCTCCTCTGTTGTTATTCTTCTCGCCTCTGCTGTGAATCACTCTGTCGAGTTGAGACCACTCTGCCGTGAACCATGAATCTTGTGGAGAAGCCCTTCCGAAACTGCAGTCTAGGTATTTATGTTCAATGATTTTTATTCTGTTCAATTCCGTTGTTCATTCTGTTCAACGATTTCCTTCTGCAACAGGCCAACGTCGACAGTAGGTCCTGATCTTCATCTTCCACGATTCTTTAGTCTTCAATGTTGTAGAGAAGGAATCCTTGTTTCACTCTTTAATAGGTTAATTTAGTTCAGCTCTAGTGAGGAATTGAGCATGAATAAAAGCCACTTCCACTTAATTATTAATGATCTGACCAGGCTCTTCACAAACCTTGCTTTGAATTAAAAATAAAATCTAGTTATTACGGAGTAGCTATATATATCTTTGCTTGCAACTCAGTCCCCTTGAAATATTTATTTATTCTGTGTTCTAAGATATTCCTTAAGTAAAGAGAACTCCAAATACATTTTCAAAATTGAAAAATTCCAATGCTGGCCATTCCATTCCCATGCGTTCCCGTTCCCGTTCTGGAATTTGGGTCCAAGTTTCTAAAAAGTTCTCGCTCCGGGTAACTATGAGTTAAACTAACAAGGTTATGAACCTCTAAAGTACCTTAGATAATTATTTAAACAAGATCCATTTATGCAGAGAAACTATTAACAATTTCTGAACTCATAGTAACATAGGTAGAGTGTCATCAAGGGCAAATTACGCTCCATAATTCTCGTCGGGCTTCCTTTGTGAAGCTTTTAGTTATGAAGGATGCATTGATCGAAGGCACCTCCAAGAACATCGATTTTCTTTCCATTATTGTGGCAAGGGGCGTCTGCCATAGTTTGTGTAGTACCCGTCCTCGGCTTGTTCGCTCTATTCTCTTTGATGATTCAACCATACTTAGCTCCATTTCAAATCAAATCTTGCGTGTTGGAGTGTAAAAGTTGATTTGCAAAGAACGATTTTAGACTCAGACCAGCTTGACAGCCTGCATCTTGACATAATGTTTGACTGCATCTCCAGAAGTGTCATGGATTCTGTATAGCATCGCCTTGATTTATGGACGATGCTAAGATGTGCCTCTCTTGGTCGCCCTGAAGAGAAAATTCCATGCATTTTGCGCAAAATATTCTCCGTTAAAATGGATTTAGATTCATATGTGGAATGGCATGTAGGCATTTTTTGTTGCCTTCCCATGGTGAAATTGGAAAAGGTTGATGATTGTTACTATCTCTTATCTAATATATATATGTTCTTATGACCGTCCATTCGAGATCCTATGGTTCACGTGGCTTTGGGACGTATCCTATGACCCAGATGGCTTGGAGTTTCTATATAATCCTATGGTCCAAGTTGATTTCATTCTGATTGTCAGTCCAAAATCCTACGGAGGCTCATGCCAGATGGCTTGGGACGCGACTTGACAGAGGAGGCAGGAGAGCACCTCATCAACCGACTCCAGACCCCGGGGGCTTCACCCCTTTATATAGAGCATATGGCATGTGCATGCAAGGGTCATCGAAAACCCTACAGATCTGACTTTTTTTATGGTTAAACCCCCAACCATACGTACATATGAATTTTAATTTTTGGCCCCTTATCCGTACATGTACTCCAGTCCCAACTAGCAATCCATATACCCTTTCCCATACATATACTGGACACCATAAGAAAAGTCCTAGCCCTTGTAGCACATATGGTAACACATCATTTTTTGAATATTTTTTTAGTCATTACAAGAGCTAGCTTTTGTTGTAGGGGTTTGGAGCTTGATAAATGCAAGGTTAAAAGGGGGATTAACATCATAATGCAAGGTTAAAAGGGGGATCTAAGTTGATTAGGGAGTTGAATTATCACTTGCCCTACAAAGTTTATAAGGCAAGATCAACAAGATCAAATAGCTTCACAATTATTAGCCAATGTTGGCCAATGTTTTATAATGTTGAAATGTTGGTCAATGGTTTATAATGTTGGCATATGGGATCGGCATATTCACCCCTTATTCCTTAATCTACACTGTACATAGAGTTCCTCGTTTGTAGGGTATGCAAGTACAAAATTTGCTATACTGTATAACAAGATTCGCAAAATACTATAAGATTTCAAGCAGAATACTATATGGTGTTGATTTTGTACGTGCAAAATACAATTATGAGGGCTCTCGCTGCCCTACGTCACCCCCCGTGTAAATATGCACCCAAACCAAAGGGGGTTTAAGGGGGATTTTAATTTAAATGTGTTGGACCCAATGGTTGTGTTAATTAATGTCAATGGTAGTTATGTGTTTGTTGTTAATATCAATAGTTGTTATGTGTTGGTTGTTATGTTGTTGGTTTTTATATGTTGGATGTTAATGGTTTGTGTTGCAAAAAAAAAATTTGGCCCCTTCGGGGCCTTAGGGACGTGGTGTGACAAAAATTTTAGAATTCAAACCAGAAAAAAACTAGAATTCATTTGAGGCTTTCATCACCTGTAGCTTTTGAATTTCATCACAATAAACAAGTAGCTTTTGAATTTCATCACAATAAAACAAAAGTTACCATAAAGATAGAGGGGATTGATCCCATTATTCTGAAAGTCATAAAGTTTGCAAAACCCATACACAAACATTTTTCAACTGGAATTCAACAGTAGCCTTTGGCCTCCATGGATTGTTGTGGTGAGAAACCAAAGTGGGAAACTTTTCTGCTTGTTAGCACAAGGATCTAGAAGCCTTGGAATTTGCTTAATAACTGCCTCAAAATCTAAAAATGCATAGTAATTTTTGCAACCTTCATTCGAATGAGCCATAAAACAATATCCAATAAGCGCAATCCTCAGATATTAATCACCGGTAGGATGTGAAAGCCTACCAAACCCGGCCGAAAAATTGCTGTTTTAGCATAGATAACAACCAAACATATCTATATCATACATTATCAAAAAGATATCGGAGAGAGCTTTCCAACGCAATAAAAATCATCTCAAACAGAGCTCTGAATCAAAAGATATGATAAGAAATGTGTTGTCGGCGGGAAACTGCACTACATGCGCCCTTCAAGCCCTTCATGTGCCCATTATGCACCACACACACAAAAAGAGGGCTTTTGTTGTGAGCCATTGGTTGTTGACCATCATGCACCACACGCACAAAAAGAGGGCTTTTGTCGAGAGCCATTGGTTGTTGACCATTATGCACCACACATGAGCCATTGGTTGTTGACCATTGGAAAAAAAAGGCTAAAACCAATGGCTCAGAAATGGTGCACTCTAGATGTACGCATTAGTACATCCATTTGAATACATCACGAAATCATAGGAAAACCTTAGTGAAAAACATACAAAAACACAAAGAAAACCCCCTGTTATTATGCTACATATTGGTTTTCATGGTTTGTAATGTCCTAACCCTTATGGTAGTTATGGTCCTAACCCTTATGGTAACACTTATGGCAAATAAAAGGGAGGTTAACATCATAACCTATGGCAAATAACATCATAACCTATAACATCATAATCTATGGCAAATAACCTATGTCCTTGCAATGTACAATATGTAGCATAATAACGGGGGTTTTTTGTATTTTTATCTTGTTTTTTCCTATGGTTTTGCTATGATTTGGTGAATGTATCGATGGAGTGTACTAATAAGTATTTCTAGAGTCGATATACATCTTTGCATTGATTTTTTGCTCTTTTTAATGGTTAGCACCCATGTATTTGTCGAGATGTACAAGAAAATATATGTACAACCCTCCCTTTGCATCGAGAGTCGAAAGGGCATATTTTAGGGTTCGAGGCATATGGTCTCTCTTACGGAATCGACTTCTCTTGCTCTCATATTCTGGGCGGTCATGGCTCCCCAACACCTCCTTTCAGAGCTTGGGAAGCATTTTTCTCGGATAGACATGGGGAGTAACGGAGGGGATGAGCGAGAGAAGAGGATTCCGTGGTTGTAATTGCTTATCCGTTGAAATTGCTTAAAGAAGAAGAACAAAGGTATTTTTATTTTTGGTTTTACGAGGAAGGCGAGAAGAGGATTTCGTGGTTGTAATTGCTTATCTATTCTATTCTAGAAGAAGGGTGTTTCCGTTCATTTATTTACATGTAAGAAACGATGAAGGCGATGAAATTATTCGAGTTGATGTCTAGAGATGCCAACCGGGAAAGCATTGGAATGTACTCCGGATGATAGCTTGGGGTGCGGAGCTTTTGGCAAACCACTTTCGACAACACTTCTCAAGCTCGGCCGATTTTGGCGATTCATTTGTTGCTTCAAGCGAGGGCATCTTCACATCGTTGGTTTTGGACAAGGCGTTCCATAATTTATTTGCAGGTTCAATTTATTTTGCATTGCATAGGAAACTAAGATTGTTGTTTTACGCAAATCATGTTTCAAATTATGTAATCATCCACCTTAAAGTTCTCTGATTACGCAACCTATTTATCTTTCTGTGGAAGGTCAGACAAGTGCATTTGTTGATCCAGCATTTATTAATCTAGCTTGCTCGTGTTTTAATTTGATTAGTTGACAAATTTTCACTTGTGGATTTACGTTGATGCCTGCTCATTTTACTTAGCCTTCCCTTATGTTTTCCATTACCTTCATCTTGTGTCGATGGCCCAAAATGATTCTCATCCCATGATCTTGGAAAGTATTGCAGGTTCCCTCCTATTCTTGATTGCATTCAACCATTTCAAGCACTAGGACTCTTTAACATTTCCTCAGCCCATTCAAAACTTTCGTCACTATGGGATTGCAGCTCCAATACAATCTGTTTCATCCTACTACTAAAGGCAACCACATTTGCAATTTCAATCAGATTAAATATTCTCCTTTCATGCAAGTTAGCTTGTCTTATTCAAACCATTGTTTTATTGTCTCAAAGCCCGTGGGAATACTTTTGCTAGTTATATATGCATATGCTTCAACTTGTGGTGAGCTTTAAAATCCGTGGGAATACTTTTGCTAGTTATATATGCATATGCTTCAACTTGTAGTGAGCTTTAAAATCTTTTATGCAGATGCAGATGTAGAGGAAAGAACTCCACATAACCCTCCTCTTAATAAAAAAAGATGTAGCCTAGCATTAACCTTGGATTTGTACCAAAGTGGTGAAACTGATGTCGAGTCCTTTATCCAGATGTCATGTCCGTTATCCTTTCTGCGCATGACTCCATATGAACAACTCCAACTCCATACGAACATTTTGCGCAACGTGGAATGTGGATTATAGAATTTGTTTCTCATTGCAAATATCTTGCGATATTACTTCATATTGGGGATAGTATTCTTAGTGTGGAATGATGCAATCATCTTGGTACTTTTGTTACACAATAGTTGCACTTGAAATTCTAATGTTCATACGTTGCAATATGGTATTGAATATGGTGGTTATCCAAGTTTTATGAGGTTTTAAATATGGCCCAACCACCATCCTTTCCTAAGTTGATGCAATTGGAAACCTTAGAAATGTAATTATAGTACAACATTGATATATTCTTATGTCATAACCAACACATAACAACCAACACATAACAACCATTAACATTAATTAATATTCTTCACGATACCTTGTTTTTAGGGCCGAAGGACCAAAATTTTTAGTATAATAACCAACACATAACTACCATTGAGACCATTGAATCCAACACATTTAAATTAAAATCCCCCTTAAACCCCTTTGGTTTGGGTGCATATTCTACACGGGGTGGCGAGGCGTGAGCCCTCGTATTTGTATTTTTTTGCGTCTGAAATCAACACCATATAGTATTCCGCTTGAAATCTTATAGTATTTTGTTGCCGCGCATATGAAAGTCGTATGTCTATACCGCGCATATAGAAGGCATATGTCTATGTGAGCCTCTATAAATTTATATAAATTGGTCTATATGATATAAATTCATTGACAATGCTAACTTATAAGAGGTGACTTGTCATTCACATTGACAATGTACAATTGTTGCAATAAATATTTCACAATGCCAACACGAGTCATAGACATAGCTCCCTTAGTGGAATGAAAGTGCAATAATGAAAAGACTTAAAAATCGTCATTCATGCCATGGATACATGGATGTAAAAGCTTATTGCCTGGACTGAAAACGTCATCCTTCCAGAACATCCCATCTCTTCCAGCCTTTCCATAACTCACATTCTGGTATAATTGTTCGGTTGTAGCTCCAAGGGATTTGAACCCTAGAAAGTTCCACAAAGGCTCAAACATGACTGCTACTTTATACATAGTTAAATGCATACAGCTAAATATAATTATAGCATTGTACCTATATAGAACTTAAGTCCTAAGAAGAACAAAACAAAGAACAAAAATGAAAGAAATTATATGATCAAAATCCAGGTAGAAAGTCACCACAAAAATTCTTGATCAATGCCATTTTAGTCATTACAAGAGCTAGCTTTTGTTGTAGGGGTTTGGAGTTTGATTATTCAAATAGAAGCCCATATTAAATGCAAGGTTAAAAGGGGGATTAACATCATAATGCAAGGTTAAAAGGGGGATCTACGTTGATTAGGGAGTTGAATTATCAATTGCCCTACAAAGTTTATAAGGCAAGATCAACAAGATCAAATAGCTTCACAATTATTAGCCAATGTTGGCCAATGTTTTATAATATTGAAATGTTGGTCAATGGTTTATAATGTTGGCATATGGGATGTTGAAATGTTGGCCAATGGTTTTCATGGTTTGTAATGTCCTAACCCTTATGGTAGTTATGGTCCTAACCCTTATGGTAACACTTATGGCAAATAAAAGGGAGGTTAACATCATAACCTATGGCAAATAACATCATAACCTATAACATCATAATCTATGGCAAATAACCTATGTCCTTGCAATGTACAAATAAGAAGCATGTGCCCGGCGTTGCCGCGCATATGAAAGTCGTATGTCTATACCGCGCATATAGAAGACATATGTCTATGTGAGCCTCTATAAATTTATATAAATTGGTCTATATGATATAAATTCATTGACAATGCTAACTTATAAGAGGTGACTTGTCATTCACATTGACAATGTACAATTGTTGCAATAAATATTTCACAATGCCAACACGAGTCATAGACATAGCTCCCTTAGTGGAATGAAAAGAATAAAAGTGCAATAATCAAAAGACTTAAAAATCGTCATTCATGCCATGGATACATGGATGTAAAAGCTTATTGCCTGGACTGAAAACGTCATCCTTCCAGAACATCCCATCTCTTCCAACCTTTCCATAACTCACATTCTGGTATAATTGTTCGGTTGTAGCTCCAAGGGATTTGAACCCTAGAAAGTTCCACAAAGGCTCAAACATGACTGCTACTTTATACATACTTAAATGCATACAGCTAAATATAATTATAGCATTGTACCTATATAGAACTTAAGTCCTAAGAAGAACAAAACAAAGAACAAAAATGAAAGAAATTATATGATCAAAATCCAGGTAGAAAGTCACCACAAAAATTCTTGATCAATGCCATTTTATAAATGTCTTTGCTGGATCTTTCTTGGTTGTGGCTAAAGAATAGCACTTTTGAAGACTGCTTAGAGGTCAAAGCACACTTCATATGCTTCACGTGTAATCATTTGAAGTAGCATTCCATCCCCTTAAGTATGCTTATAACTAATACAATAAAACAGTTAACATCAGAGGCTTATGTAGCTAGAAAACGGCAGGAAAACATACCTGAAAATATAGGCACAAAAATTCTTATAGCACAAAAAAAAAAAGATAGCACAAAAAAGGAGACGACATTCATTTCTAAATCTATAGATGCTACATTTGGGACCCGGGCAGAATATCCTTTACATTCTCTATAGTTCATTTGCAAAAATATCAAACAAATGCAAAGAAGCACCAATACCTTGCTATTCTGGAATGATACATAATAAGCAATGCCATGGCTCTCCACGTAAAAGTCCAGTTGCTCAATATGCTGCAAAAGAAAGTGTACATTCTATCTGTAAACGTAAAGAAAAAAACAATATTTTTAGAGAACATTGTACTTGCATGTTCTCATGTAATTAGACAAAAGAACAAAAACGATGAGAATAGTGAAGTAGTACCTGCATAGCTTGATCTCCATTGCTCTATCCTTATGCAATCCAGTACTCTAGAGGATGCTCAAAAAATGAACCTCGTATAGTAAAAAATGAACGACTAACAGGTAAAAAAAAGAAAAGAGCCTTTGGAAAAGAACATCCGATCAGAGAGAGCAAACTTAAAGAGAAAACTATTCAAAGAAAACCTCCAGGTATTTCAGAAGATGAAATGAGAAGAAACTGAGGACCCTTTCTATTCAAGCAAAAGAGTATCAGTTGAATATACTGCATTTTGCCCTATACCACCAACAGGTAATAATGTTTACCCTGCAGCAAAGAAAACTTTCAGAACAGAATGCTACTTCTTATCAGCTTGTTGCAGGACATCGATTCTTCAGACCACAATCCCTAGAAAGAAACTAAGCAAGATCATTCAATAAAACTTCACAGATAAAAGGAGGATCATGAAAACAACATCTTATAAAAACCCTGCCCTGCAACAGGGATCTTCAAGCAGTTGCATCCAAACCTTATCACCTACTCACTGCCAGATGAGTTGCGTGTCTAAAGGTGCTGTCAAATGAAGCTCTGCCTTTTTTTTGCATTTTGAAGAACGATGGAAAGCTGAGGAGGAGAATTCGTCCAGATTATTAGCGGGTAGTGGTAAGAGGAATATTATCACCGCCCGGTGCAAGAAAGAAAACGACAATGACAATGTTAGCATGATTTACCAGTTTCGCCCCTTCAGAAGTATTTATCTGCGATCGGTCCTATAGTCCTCTGCAAGCTGCAAAATATCCTAAAACAGAATGGATATGCAGCTTAAAAAATTGTCTTCCGCCAACAGATCTCGCCCAAAATGAATGGTTCGGTTCCTTTTGCCTGCCATCGATTAATCCCTTGTTCAAAACTTATTGCTGGATATTTTAAACTTCTTCAACAGATACAGAAAAAGCAAGAAACGTCAAAGATCAAGCAAGAATCTACAGCAAAAAATGCACAACAGAGAAAGATGTATAATCTGATTCACAGACCTGTGACTGCACCGTCTAACCAGACATGAAACATAGAAACCCTGCATGCTTTTTATCTGGATAGATTCTTGCCCAAAACGTACTGACCTCCGAAGCTAAAATGCCGGAAGAAACGGAGGTTTCTACAACCAACCCGCCTGTCGATCCAAATAAGAAGCCCTATACCCCTACCCGGATCCATGCGGGAGCGCCATTTCCCGCCCACCACCCCTAACGTTTGGAGTACTGCTAGAACAAGTTTTTTCGACAACCAACCCGCCCGTCTACGGACTCCTTTGCCAATTAAAAAACCCCCTACCAGTCACGAAGTTGGTCTGTACGGGTTCTTAATGGTGAAGTCCCCGGGCTCCAGACACAGATCTTGGCCCGGATGACATTCCAACACGCCCTTGTACATTGTTAGGGCGACACGTCATGGGGCCCAACGCCTTGAGTGTCCCCGGGTAGTCATCTTCACAGTCAAGGACGTGCAAGAGCAAGCAGCCATCTCAAGCCATGGCGGCAAAAAAGGGACTGCCTTTGTAAGGCCAGGATCTCGACTCCCACACGCCAGAGGACCGCAAGTGTGAGTTGCGTAAAGTCAAGAGTGTTCCAGAAAAGCGAGGGAGGCAATGACAAGGCTGGTCCGGGGGAAGGATGCAGATCTTCAGGCCACCAAATGCTGATGGGGCACCACAAACCCTCGAGGCCCTTCTGCCGCGACACCAACTACACATCCTGCTACAATGGCCTCACCTGCCACTTCCGAAGGGCCACATGCTGCCTCCACCTCCACCACTATCCCTTGTGCTACCACCACCAAACCTACTGCTACAGCTCCTGCCAGCAAATAGCGATTGTGCCTGCATGGTCTCTTGGAATTGTCGAGGCTTCCCATGGCAGAAGAGAGACAGTCTCAACTCAGTGGCCACCGATATGCACCTCATTTTGCTCATGGAAACATGGGAGCATGCTGGGCATAGATTACCCGACTTGCCAGGATACCATCGCTACTTCGTCTTCAATGAATGCACAGGAAAACGGGGGCACGGAGGGGTCGCCTGCTACTACCGGACAGCCTTGGCACAGTCAGTTTCCCTGTGCAAGACGGACAAACATAACAGGTACCTATGGGTGTGCTCCCACATGCCGAAAGCAACTTCTATCACAGCCATCCGAGTGTGGATAGGTTAGAGCTCTATGTCGATCTATACGATAACATACAGCAGCACAAGGAGCAGGGTAGGATCATGCTCGTTGGAGACTTCAATGCCCGCACTGGCACGAAACAACCGATGAGATTTGGCCCTCTCGCAGATGATGTGTTGCAGCTGAGCCCTTCAGCAGGAGCTTGGCCACGGGCATCAGCTAACATTCAGGTCTCGCGCTATGGGAGGCAGTTGTTGCTGCTTTGCAGTATCTTTGACCTTGTGATTTGCAATGGACTAGCATAGTGGCCGTCCTCCAGCCAGCACACTTACAGGCAGGAGAACCAGGAAGGTGGATCCAGCATGGTAGACTATGTTTTGGTGGCCGAGCAGGACATGCATCTCGTCAAACATTTTCGAGTGGGAACAGCTGGTAGGGTAGGAGGTGCACTTAGACCACCTGCTGCTCTACTTGCAGCTGGCTTGGCAAGTTGCTCCAGACGCATGTCCAACACCTCCTCGTATGCCCCAGTTAAGACTGGACTATGAGCGCGCTCCTACTTACTCCCAAATGCTTACGGAGTTTCTGGCAAGCATCTCACAATGCTGAACGATGGAGCAGTAGGCAGGCATGCTCATTGACATCCTCGGGGCTGCTGCAGAAAGGTGTTTTGGGAGAAGTCACCCTAGGCAAACCTCGAGAGCTACGGCCTTTCTGCAAAACCAGTGGTTCGATGCTGAGTGCAAAAAACCCAAACGCTGGCTCCGCCAAGTCACAGACCCTGCTCTACGCTCGGATGCATTGAAGCAATACCGCACTTTCCTTAAGGCTAGAAAGGCCGCACGCTATGCCCCGGTCAACAGAAATGTTCTTCCTCCCGAACGCCATCCCGTGATAGTCCGGGCAGAGTGCTCGGGAGGCCGCGTCACCACAAGAAACATCACCCGCACCGCTGGGGGCAATACCTGCAATAGCTCTACAACCCTGAGGGGGCACGGGCGGCATTACCCCCCCAGCAGGGCCCCGTACTGGAGATCACGGAGGCAGAGGTAGCACAGGGGCTGCAACGTCTAGCCAATAGAAAAGCACCAGACCTTAATGGCATGTAGGCAGAGTTACTTAACTGGGCAGGACCATCCATCGCGCCGGTACTGACAGACATGTTCAACAAGGCATTGCGCGAAGGTTTTCCCCCGTAATGGACCATTAGCAGGGTTGTCCCAATCTATAAGGCAGGAGACCCGAATTGCCCAGCCAATTACCAGACCATCATGATCAGCTCAGTGTTTGCAAAGCTTCTCGCCGGGATCCTCGAGCGACACTTGACAGGATGGGCAGAAGCAAAAGGAGTCCGAGCACTCACACATTCAGGCTGAGGCACTCAACCATAGATCATATCTTCACGCGGGGTAAAAGCATGTTAGGGTGTACCACTTTTGGAACCTGCAAAAGTACATACACTAGGTACTTCAGAACTGGGTACTTTCTCATTTTTATTTTCATTAAAACTAGTACAAAGGTCCAAAAAAAAAGTCAAGGACGCATTAATATTCAAAGTAAGATAAAGATAATGCTACCGGAGACCAAAATATATATAAAAGTTCTAAAATGTAACTTTTATTTAGATATTACACGGGTACCTAGTACCCAGTCCTGGGTACCTTTTTAGGTACTTTTTTGGTCACTAAATAATACTTTTTAAGGGACACCCTAACATGCTTTTTACCCCCAGCACGGACTACGGTTGAGGACCCAGAAATGTCAAGAAGATCTCAGATTGTTTGCTTCATAGACTTCACCAAGGCTTTTGACACCGTGCCTCGTGAAAAGCTGTGGGCAAGATTGGAGCAGCTAGACATCCCTGCAGAACTACAGAACGCGGTGTACAGGTTATATGAGACATGCACGGACTGGCTGCAAATAGCGGGCCGACCATTCGAGAGCAGTATCAGGGTCCGCCAGGGATGCCCTCTCTCTCCCATACTATTTGGCCTGTATATTGATCAGCTGGAGAGATGGCTCGCTGATAATGGAGGCACTAGATCTCATCTCCTACACCAGATCATTAGGCAGCTGATCTATGCTGACAATGTGGACCTCCTAGCACACGCTCAGAAAGACATGCAACGCCATCTCGATGCCTTGGACACATTCTGCCAGGAGACTGACATGGTGTCAACTTAGCCAAAACCAAGATGGTTCTGGTATCGTCTGCACACCAGCCACGACCTCCAATCCTCACTTATCGTGGCCAAAATATTGAAGTGGTGCCCGCTTACAAATATTTGGGGGTGGAATTCCCGTCGGCCATGAACTGGGACAATTCCATCCGGCTGCGAGCCGCAGCAGGTTGGAAGACACTCTATGCAATGGAGAACAATAGTCACAAGGCAGAGTTGCATGATTGGTCCTATCAATGCACCTATTCAAGGTGCTAATAGAACCTCTGCTTTTGTACGGGGTCGAGGTCTGGGCCCGGGGAGCAGGTGCAAAAAGCTTTCTTGGCACGGGCCCTGGGGGGGAAATCCACAGTCCCATATCAGATACTGCTGCAGGAAATATGGGGCTCTTGACAGACACATCGTCTACTTCCAGAAGGCAGGTCAACATGGACGATGCTCATCTCCCTAACCTTGCTTACATTGTGGCAATGGGGCCTCAATGCCTAAAAGCCTGCTGACGGGAAAAGATAGCTCAATGGCTGGCCAAATGGAATGTGCAGGAGCATAGGTGCATCCAAGTGCAAACGGAGGCAGATCGCCGCAGCCTCAGACAGTACCTTGACACATGCTTCCTCCGTAAGCTATGGGATGCCAGCACCCTTGAACAAGTCAAGACGGTACATTATCAACGCCATATAAATCCCATGTTGGAGCGGGGCCCGCAATGCTACCTGCGCACTCATCTACGCATGAAAAAGCACAGATCCATTGCCTCTATCCGCACAGGTGCACACCATCTCCGGGTTGAGACAGGAAGATGGGTTGGTGAGCTGCATCAGGAGAGGCTTTGCCAACGCTGCTAGGTTGGAGCTGTGGAAGGCGAATACCACACCCTTCAAAGTTGTCCGGTATATGATGACATTCGGATACGCTATGCTGAGCTGGTCCGTCCCGGCCAGCCCCTGCATGAGATGTTGAGCAGGAGCTCGGTTCAGAGGTTGGGCTCATACATTTAAGAGATCATGGATCGCCGAGATCAGCTCGGTCCTCGGGCACTTACTTGATACATGTACATATTTCTATCTATATTTGTATTTTTACAGTTTGACAGCAAACCTATTCCTGTCACGGTTTTTCCCCCTAACAACCCTTTAGGGCGGGAGGGGGTTTTTTAACCCGGGTAGTAATATGCTTGTTGTGCCTCCTCTTTGGGTCCTATAGGCCAATTGGTCTCCGTGGACGATAAAAATTTCTATTCTATTCTATTCTATTCTATTCTATTCTATTCTATTCTATTCTATTCTATTCTATTCTATATAGATTCTATCTAGATGATCCTACGGTCCAAGTTGATTTGATCCTGATCGTCGGTCCGAGATCCTACGACTCACGTGGCTTTGTAACATATCCTACGGTCCAGATGGCTTGGGAGTTTCGATATAGATTCTATATAGACGATCCGACGGTCTAGGTTGATTTGATTTTGATCGTTGATTCGAGATCGTACAGTTCAGGTTGCTTAGGGACATATCTTACGGTGCGAAACATTTTATTGTTTCAAATATACTTAAGGGTAATAATTTAATTAAGATAAAATAGAATATAATGTCTAGAAAGTTCTAGAATGTACTACGAGGCTCTTGAAAGCTCTAGAATCTTCTAGATAGTTCTAGAATGCTCTAGAAAGTTCCAGAATAGAAAGTTCTAAAAAGTCTTAGAATATAAGAGAATCTAGGGAGAATTTAAGAGAATTCTTCTAGAAAGTTCCAGAATTTTGTAGAAAGTTCTGGAATGAAAGGGAATCTAAGGGAGTCCTTCTAGAAAGTTTCAAATTGTTCTAGTAAGATCTAGAATGTTCAAGAAATTTCTAGAATATAAGGGAATCTACGAGAATGTAAGGGAATCTAAGGAAATACTTCCAGAAAGTTCTAGGATGTTCATAAAGTTTCAGATTGTTTCTGAAAGTCCTAGAATGTTCTAGAAAGTTCTAGAATGTAAAAGAATCTAGGAGAATCTAGGGGAATCTAAGAAAATCTAAGAAAATCTCATAAAATGTAAGGGAATCCAGGAAAATATTCATGTGTCTAAGGGAATCTCTTAAAATCTATGGGAATCTAAGGGAATCTTCATAAAATCTAAGGGAATCTTGATGAAGTCTTAGAGTATCTAAGGGAATCTTCATAGAACCTATTTGAATTATGGCAATCTCATTTTTGAATCTCCCAAAATCATTATGTATTTTCTGTGTGTCCAAAAAATTGCCTTCTGGGGGTTAAATTTCCAATGTCCGATGCTCTTAATTCTGCTTAAATAAGCGATTCTATGACTGCTTCAGAGCCAACCTATCTGGCTCCGAGCTTAGGGATTTGTAACCTATCCGGCTCCGAGCTTATGGATTTGTATAAGACTGTCGGTTCAACCAATCCGAAGAAGACACAAAATGAGGAGAGGCTTGTGGTCACGCCTAGAGTTGTCTCCAATTCAAGAAAGAAAGGGGAATCCCGAAGCTCGAGTTCCATTTTCTTCCTTTGAGGAGCATCTGTTCATATCAGAGAATTGAATTTGCTGCATTATTATCATTTTCTGCTTGGTCTTGGACTAGATTTTGGCTCTCAGCTACTCTAGGATTTGGTTCGATTCAGATGGGTCATTCCGTTCTCAATATTTGGTTTCATTTTGTTCTGGATCCTCTAGTGCTTGCATCAGGTTCAACTCTGTGCATTGGATATTTTATGAGAGGAGGCAAGTCTATACTCCACAATTCTTCTATAAATTTTGTAGCAAAAGGTTAACAAGGCACTGCCTGATCATACGGATCTGGATTTTCAAGCATGCAGTAACGGATTCCTAGATCAAGATGATATGTCTTTTTTCAGTTGTGTTTTGTTGCTTCTTTTCGCAGTTGGCAGGTCCTGTGGAGGCATGGATCGATCAATGTTGACTTGAATATGATTGCATGCGAGACATGTGGGGCACGACCTTTTTTTTTTCTCTGCATATTGGGCAGACTGAAGTTCAAGTGGGAAATGCTTGCTGGGAGCTTTAATCCTTGAACACAGCACTAAGGTATGATCTGCCAATAATTAATGTTTGATTGAATGCTTGAACTGGGAGTTCAGAAAATGAATCATGTAATCTTTTCACTGTATTTATCAATTCGTCCTTCTCTTTTCTGCCATGCATCAGTTCTGTACATTCAAGTTGAAACAAAATTTGTTCCAACATGGTAGATTCTTACTGCATGTTAGGTGATGTGTGAATATAATCTGATCTTTGCTTCTAACGAGATGGATTTTTGCAATGGATATGCAGAAGAAATCTTTCTAATCTGATCACTTGCAAGGGACCATCATGTACGAATTTTGGAGGTCTGTTGGCAATCCATGGAGATTTCTAGCTTCTCAAGGTTACCTTCTGCTCGACATTTTTGCAGAGAGTTTTACTGATTAGTTCACAGTGCAAGTAATCATGCAGATAAATGCTGGGTTGCATTTTTTGTGCGGGCCAATTCTCTGTCAATCCCAAGTGGATCAACCATGAATGACATAACAAGGATCCGGTAAGCTCAAACAACATAAGATCAGTTGTACGTAGAATATGGCTTTTTCTGTTCCTGATTTAGGCGTCCACTAACTTAGATTAAGCTTTTATAGGTCTGATGCATTTTTTCTAAAGTTGTTGTTAAGTTGTGAAGAAAAAAGTTGAATGTATTTTTTGAATATAATGAAAGCATCTGATGCGTCTATTCGATATGCAGAAAGAAAAAGCAGCGCTTGTAAAGCAATTAAATCTGAGACTTAGGCAAGTTGCAGTATGGTTTCAGAATAAAAGGCAAGGTAAGAAACAAGGGGGGGAGAGAAAGTAAAAAAAGCAGTTCTAGGATAGCTTATTAGATGTCTAAATCAAAATGATTCATGAGATCAGAGCTATTGTTCTGCACATTTGGGCTAATTGAGTGGTTGATTTGTGTAGGGCGAAGCTGAAACAACCGAGATGGATTGCGAAATTTTAGAAAGGTGTTGCAAGACATTTATGGAAGAAAATAGAAGGCTGCAGAAGGAACCGCTGCTTGCTGCTACCTTAACCACGTGCCCTTCATGTGAGAAATTGGTCACGTTGTTAATAAACCCCTTCTATTGGAAAAGCTTCCCTTCTGCTTGCAAAAGCTGAACAAACCCAATATTATGACTCTAACACAATATTATGCCAGATTCAATCTTTTCTTTATGCCTTTGAGTATTTTGAACCAAACCCATAACAAGATTGCGTATTAAACGGGAGCAAATCATCAAAACGAGAGCAAAAGGAATATTCCTTTCCCTTTTTTTTTACAAAAAAGGGGGTAAAACGAGGTTAAAAAAAAGAAAAGATGCATGAAATTCTATTTTGACCCCCCCAAATGACTAGTTTTTTGTGCAATGAAAGAATTGACTTTTTTAAAGTGACACTTTTCTTAGCAAATAGAATGTTCTTGAAGTATGTTTTAAGAGAGAAACTCTAATTTCAGAGGATAAAATATTTAACAAAAAATTGAAGTACTGTAACTGAAACTGTAGTATTCTCAAAATTTGAAGATAAAATCTTCATATTCACATACTTTTTTCACTGTCACTTGAGGAAGTGCTTGAGTTGTCTTCCTCATCACTATCAATAGATGGTGAAGCATTGCCACCACCACTCCCTTCTTCATCCTCTTCCTCGTAATTACAAGCGTTTTTAGGCAAATTGATAGTCCTCTGGCGTAGATGATTGTCAGATTTCAATTTAAAATCATAGCACAATATAGTCACGTCATTAAGGTTCAGCTCATCCCTACAACCCACTTCCTTGGACTTTCTCCCTTTTCCTTGGCTTCTCATTTCTAACTCATATCTACCTTCAAAAGCATTTTCTGAGCGTGTTGCAAGCCAATGAATCTTGAGTTTAGTGACTAAGCCTTCCTCCTTGACTGTATCAAGTACTTTTGCTATCTAGAAAGGTCGACCTTTGTCATCCTCCTCAGTTGGAAGAGCAATCAGTATACCTTTGACAATTTTTGTGATATTACCTTGAGGCTCATTCCTGCGTCTTGGTCCGAGGTAGATGACTCGATCCTCGTCTTCTTCTACTGCAGGTGCTAATGTAGCATTGCTTGGACCTGCTTGGTGCTGGGGTTGATGGAAGGTGTTAGGCCATTGAAATGGTTCTTGCAACTGTCTTAGAGCTATGTTTTGTACAACAATTTTCTGTTCGAGAAAGAAATTACTCCACCACATCTGATCTTCTTCTAAGAAGTACTTAAAGCCTGAGGAAATTCCATTTTCAGTGGCTTTTAAGGATGACACTGGGGTACTTTTCTTCTGCTTGGACTCCTTAGGATTTTTGAGAGGAAGTTGCTCAGCACGTTCTATGAAGCAAGTGTCTGGAATATATTTAAGGAAGCATAATCCCTCTGGTGGACTCCAGTCCTTAGTTGTATACTTCTTCCCCTGTAAGAAGCTTTGTCCATCCTTCAAGTAGAACTTGATGTGATGTTGAAAGGTGAGATCATTCAACTTGTTCACAACTTGTTCTCTGTCTGAACGTTGAGAGAAAACAAACTCTGTGAAATCAGTAGTCTCTTTAAGAAGATCAATCACTGGAGTGGGAGTGTAAGAATCTTTAATAATTCGAACTAAAGTAGGAAGAGAAAAATCCTTCTTCCTTCTAAGGTGCACAGAAAATCTGCTGAACATTTGGTCAATCTGATCATGAGTGTGGCCTACAAAAACCGAGCTTCACTTTTCTAAAGATCCCTAGCTCCACTAACATGGCACAGTAAGGAAAGAGTGTTTGATTCTTGTTCTCCCTTGTAATATTGTCAAGTTGCAGGTAAAGCACTGGTGATAATTGCTCTTGCTCGCACAGGACCTTGTTAAGAATTGTAATTGTGAGGTTCGGGTCACCATGCAAGTTTGAATACGTCAAAAATACTTTGCACTTTAGACTTCCTTTGAAGACCATAGCTCCTACAAGGTGGACCTTAACAAAACATTCCTCTGGCACATCTTTAAGAATGTTCAAGAAATGGGGTAGAATAGTTTTTTTTTTTTATCCATTCCATCAATCACAACAGACATATATTGCAGTGGACATTCAGGAGCTTTTTTTCTGTGCTTGGCAAGCTTTCTTCTATCTGCTGCTTGTTGTTCACAATGTCTGGCAAGGTTCTGTTGCACATTATCTGTTGAAGAATTTGGGTCAAAACATTTCTTTAAACAATTAAGAGAGAAGAGAACTTGAGCTTACTTCTTTCGACCTCTGTCTTTGTAGTTTCTCGTTGACTCTTTAATTCTGTACACCTATTCTGTGTCTCCTGGGAATTTTCACAAGATCAAATTCACGTTTCCATAGTCTGGTGAAGTGTGAGTAAGAGATGTGCTGAAACTGAGTGCAAGTCTCTTTGTATTCGTTAAAAACATCTTTTTTGGTGATGTTATCTGTCAAATGATACATGTTGCTGTTAGGCAGCTTCTCAGAGGTTTCTCTAAAATATTTCTCCATCCATGACACAGCAGCAAGGGCATGCATGGTTACAACTCTTCTTGGTCCACAATGATCATCAATTGCTGGATTTTTGTCCAGTCTTTTGTGTACTCTAGACATTCTGGTGGACCCTAAACGGTGGACAACTATAAAGCATTTCTGGCAAACTTCTTCATGATTAATGTAGTGCAAGAAGATGTTGCGGTCTGGTCTTACATGATAGGCCAAGTAGGCATTCTGGTCTGCCAATGTCATTGAACTGTTGTTATCTCTAATTGCTCGTAATTTAGGCATGTTAAATTTGTTGATGCAACCCAATGAGCAGCATTTAGTTCTTAAAAGTCTTCTCATTTTGTGCTCGTCCAAAGGTTTCTTCTTCTTACAGAGGAAGGAAGGAAGGAAGAAATTTTTAACGTCCGCGGAACCCAATCGGGTTATGGGACCCAATACAAAAGAGAGGGCAAAAGCCCAGACTGAAACTCGGGGACCAAGCCCCGTGACCAAACCAAAACGGCCGAAGCCACAATCAAACGTGGGGACTAGCCCCAGTACAGAGAACTCGGAGCATTCTCTCAAACTATAATCCACCTTGAATTTCTTGGTGGACTGGCTAGAGAATGTGTAATCTCATTGCATCTCGTTGGTGTCTTCATCTTCTGATGAGAGTTCTATTCTAGGGGTGACCTCCTCTACCCTTAGTGTTGTGCTTGTAGAGGAGAACAAACCATGTGAAGCTGTACCTGGATAAGGCGGAGGTACAGTATTGAATGAAGGAGATGGGCCACCATACGCTGTGCCAGCAAATATTGTTGCAGCTTCTTCACAAGGAGTTCATTCAAACATGTCTCTTAGAGCTGATTGAAATTCTGCAAACCCATGTGTCACCACGGTTGTGTGAAGAGGAGTAGATGCTGTAAGGTCGTCTTCATTTGTAGTGAAGTCATGGTGGGAGAAGCGATGGAGAATCTCGCAGTCTTCTGAGCGTGCTGTATTCCTTGTTTGTGTAAGTGAAGAAGGAGAAACTACAAATGGCTGAGATAGTCTGATCCGAAAAATTTGCTGATGTCGAGCCTCTGTAGTGTCGGGGGATGGTACAAAAGATGGTGGAAGATTGCTACGTGCAACAGGTGAGGCTGTGAAAGGAGGTGGCAGCCGGTTTCCTACTGGACTAGGAGAGGGTTGGAAAGGTGGTGGCAGTCTACTAGTTACTGGACTCGGAGTGTCTTCGAGAAGCAACAAAGACCTTGTCGAGGTAGGAGTTGAAGAAGCATCTGCGTCATGAGTTCCATCTGAAGTAGAGGTATTTGGGGAAACAAATGGTGGTGGAAGTTTGTTCATGAAGCGGTTAACCATCTTAAACAACTGCAAAAAGGGACTTGTTAGTAACTCACAAGGCGGTTGGACTAATGACATTCGAGAATATAAAAAGCTATTCTGGAATACTGTTTAGTGTACAACATTTGCCGTGTGAGTGCATGAAACCTATTCCAGAATACAATTGTCCAGACTGTCTGGACAAGACGTATTCCACTGTACATAGAAAAAGATAACTGACAATAGTCTACCTTTAAAAAGGAAAATTGAGCGCCTCAGTTGCGTATTCCGTTTTCAGAGATTTAGTCGCCAGTCCGAGCGCCTTCCATTCTATATTGAGTTGCTGTATTCCGGTTTACACAGCAAAAATTATGGACATGTAAGCATGTAAAGTACATAGTACGTCTTTTCTGTCTGTGTTGGTTAACTTTTGAAGGCCAAAGTGTATTCCGGAATACATTTTGCCTTCTGTTAGTGTGTGAGCAAAGTCTATTCCGGAATACACTTTGCGCTTCAGGGAAAGGGCAAAGTGTATTCCGGAAGGGCAAAGTGTATTCCGGAATACACTTTGCTCACACAAGAAGGCCAAAGTGTATTCTGGAATACACTTTGCCCTTTGTCTCAAGGGCAAAGTGTATTCTGGAATAAGTATGTTGGATTTTTGAAAAATAGTGTCCATTTTTTGTTGTTCCTTTTTTTTTTTTTTTTTTTTTTTTTTTTTTGAAGGCAAGGATTTTTTTTATATTCATGTTAACATAAATACATCAGAAAAAGGTATATCCATTGGAAAATGATATACCAAATAAAGACATGTAGAGATATATCTTCTGCTATGTCCAAAAAAGAAAACTCCAATCATGGAGTAAATACAACTTGTAGAGTTTAAGCTTATAAAAAACAGTTGTATCAGAGATTTAGTTTGGAACTTGGAAACCTTCCTGTGCTGCAATCAAATCCTGTATGGTCAGGTCTTCCACCCTGCGTCTACCAAAGATATTCAGCATTGAATCAAGCTCCTCACATGGGAAATTGGTGAAGTCCAACAAAAGGAGCACATGTGCTTCCCTTTTTTGCTGCCATGTATGAAAAAGATTCAAGAAAAAGGGTCTCAGCCCGTTATTCCTCCAAACCTCTTTCCTCTTCAATAACTTTTTGATGGCCAGTGCGTGGATCATTTCTTGCTTCAGCTGTATAAAAATGTTCTCCAATTCAGCATGAGATAGCATGGCGTCCTCCTCATCCGAATTTTCTGCCTGCCTCATTCCTCTGGTAGAACCTCCTACCCTATTGAGTCTCCTCATGGCATCTGTGCAAAACATCATCAGATAATGTTAGTTTAAGTAGAAAGAATTCAAAAGGTCCCTTAAAAGAACCAATATTGTCCCACTCTCTGTCATATTTTTTCCCTTTTAATGTTTTATGGGCAATAGCTGAGATTTGAATAAGGTCCAGAAGGGTTCCTTTCAGCCAAATCATAGATGGTGCATGACCTCCAATCATAACTCTGTTTCTGTGTAACCATATAGCCCAGCAGGTCAGGGTTCTCATAGTATTGACTAATCTGCTACCATTGTCCTAAAAGGAAAGTAGGTCATTAGTAGTTGGCACTCCCTTATTAAGTTGTGTTGTCCAGCTCCAAAAATCCAGTAGCCAATTGCATATAAAGACATGGTTTGAATTCTCTGTTTCCCCACATAACTTGCACTGGCTTGATACAGTGTGGTCATATTTGGCTCGATTCTGGTTGGTGGCTAGGCTCTGATGCAAGGCTATCCATTTAAATGTTTTGATCCTAGCAGCAATATAAACCTTCCATCCCTTTGCACAAACCGAGTTTAATTTATCTTCCTCACAATTCCATAGTAGAGTAGCTTTGGATGGTTTCCTTTCAAGTAAGGCCTTGTAGATCTCTTTGACTGAATAAATTTCTTTCTTATTCAACTGCCATTGGTTACTGTTTTGGCTGAGCTCCTGATATATAATGAGGTGGTAGATCTTTTTATCTATTTCAGAATCTTTAGTTCTGTTCTTAACTTCCTCCCAAGTGAGCCATCTGTTTGAAGGGTCCCTGAGATCTTCAATTTTGTTAATACCTGCATTGAACCACTGCATGTACTTCTGTGGATGTTGAAGGGCTAAGCAACCAATGCCTTCAGGAGCTAGCTCAGGGTGCCAAAAAAAAATTGTATCTTTGCTCCTAGCATCCAAAACAGGTGGCCTATAACATAATGCAGCATTATTCCAAGCATCCAGGATTCTCCTCATGATATTGGATGTTCCAGAGCCAGGAGTCAGCTGAAAGAAGGCTGAATCAGGTAGACAATGCTTGAGAGTGGCACTGCCAACAGGGTGAGAGCTTTGCAGCCAATATCTTATTAGCTTGAGCGCCGGGGATGGTCTGTTGAGATATAGAGCTCTCCACACCATCTTGGCAGCTAAGGCTTGAGCTTGTACAAATAAGTCCTTACAGCCGAGACCTCCTTCTTTCCTTGGTTTGATCAGGTCTGACCATCCTACTTTATGAGACCCTTGCCATATGAATTTCCTAATAATCCTTTCAATTTGGTTGTAAGAGGCCTTATCTCCTACCAGAACTGAGGAGAAGAAGACATGTGTACTACAAATCACAGAATTAGCAATTCCAACTCTCCCAGCCAGAGATAGGGTGGATGGATACCTGTGAAGTTTTTCTTTAATTCTGGAAACTATAGGTTCCCACAGTCCATGTAAAGAGTTATTAAGAGCCAGAGGAATCCCCAAGATCTTTGTAGCTGCCCTATTATCCAGAACCTTAATGCCATGGATAGTTGTCTCTTTGGTGTAAAAAATTATTGCACTTTTGGCTTTGTTTAGCATAACCCCTGTTGCAGCCCCAAATTTTTCTATTGCCTCCAGGAAGTTAGGTAAACTGTTATCTCCAAATTTAAGGAACACAAATGTGTCATCAGCATATTGCATTATTGTGAAGTCTTCATCCCCTTGTGGCATTTTAAGGCTATTAATTAGTTTCCTTTCCTGTAAACTAACTGCCATCCTAGTGACCATCTTAGCAATAATCAAGAATAGATATGGGGCCAGTGGGCATCCTTGCCTCACTCCTCTTTGGCATTGAAAAGGCTTTGATGGAGTACCATTAATAATTATGGCAGATGAGGCATTAGCATTGAAGCTCCAAATTTTGTTGTATATAGTTTCTGGAAACCCAAGGTGTGCCATGGCCTTTTGTAGAAACCTCCAATCAATAGTGTCATATGCTCTCTGAAAGTCAAGTTTTAGGAGCATGCATTGTTGGCCTGACATTTTGTTCCAATGCAAGCCTTCAGTTGCTCCTATATAATTGTCCAATATATTCCTTTGAGGCAAGAAAGCAGATTGACAGGGACTGATCAGCTTATATAGAACACATTTCAGCTTGTTAGCCATCATTTTGGCTAGGATCTTATAGCTTGTATTGGTCAATGTGATGGGTCTCTAATCTCCTAGAGCCTGAGGAGTGTCCACCTTAGGGATCATGTAAATATGCCCAGCATTGATTGCAGGATGTAACTTTGAGGCACACCATGCCCCTTGAAAGAAGGTAATCAGATCCTCTTTCATTATGTCCCAGAACTCCAAATAGAATTCTGGTTGCAGACCATCTGGACCAGGGCTCTTTCCTTTGGCCATGGACTTCAGAGTTTCCAAAATCTCTCTCTCTTTTGGGACAGACAATAATTCTTCCTCACTGATCTCTCTAGAGCTTTATGGAATATCCTGGAAGAATTCTGTCAGGGTCTGCTCATCTGCTTGTTTATTCTCAAAGAGCTTGGAGTATTCCCTTTGAAAATAGTCTTCTATCTCTTTTTGTTCCTCTATGTTTTTCTGGCCATCACTAATTCTTGTGATCCCATTATTCACCAGTCTATTTTTAGCTGCTCTAAAAAAGAAGGCCGAGCTGCCATTATCCATATTGTTAAGATACTTTGTTCTGCTTCTCACTGCCAGGGACTTTGCTTCTTTCTCCTCAATGATTTTAACCTTTTTTTCCAAATCTTCCTCTTCATCCTGTAAACTTTTATTATTCTTGTCCTTGAATAACTCATTCCTGATTTGTTTTATAGCCTCATAAATAGATTTGTTTTTCCTTCCTCTTCTCCAAGGCCCAGCTTTTCCCCCATTGTTTAATCCAATTCTTTATATATTTGACCCTTTGACAAAAAGCATTCATAGATCCTTGTCTTGGGATTGCCTCTAACTTGGAATAAAACTCCTTGTATTCATCACAAAACCTTTTCATATTGAGTAAATCTGTGTTGAACTTAAATGGGACATTTGTTCCACCTTTTCTTGGGACAGTTTTATTCTCAAGGGATTGGGGAAAGTGATCTGAGATTGAATTTGCTAAGTCCCCAGTAACAATAGCCAAATCCCATGCTGTTATGGACTTGTTGTACAGATAAAACCTGTCCAGTAGGCAGTAGGTCCTTTGCTCCCCTTTTCTTTTATTACTCCATGAGTACATATTCGAAGATGAGGGGGGAACATAAGAGAAGTGTAGCATGAGATTCTGCCATGCTTCCCTTTCTTTTTTGGTCATGTTCATCTTTTTTCCCGGCCGATCCCAGTCTGGAGTTTGGACTAGGAGTGTTGTTGAAATCTCCAGGATGCCATAAGAATATTATCCTCCTTGCTGTTTTGGATCCAAAAAGGTTAATTTGGTCCCATTGTTTTATCTTACTAAATCTTTTATTTTGGACTTTTGTACTAGTTTTAATGAAAAGAAAAATGTGGATGCATACACATTGATAATGTTCAATTTTTCTGTTCCTTTTTCCAGTGATGCCACTGTCCATCTACCAGAGGGGTGTTTATATTTGCATGTACAAAGAAATCCATTCCACATTGTACTAATTCCCCCTTTTGTTCCATCATTACGTCGGTGAGAATCCCCAACCGGAAGATCCATGTACCCAATCTCTGCTTCAAATCTTGGCGGTCTATGTTCTTGGACTAGAACAATGTCTGCCTTCATTTCTCTCAAAGCAATTAATGCTCTTTTCCTTTTGAGTGGGCCTTTGATTCCCCTCAGATTCCAAGTTACTATCTTCATTAGGCTGGGTAACTTTTCCTTTCTTGAACTCTTAAGTTCAAGGCTGGGCTGTTGGAAGTGAACTGCACTTTTTTCTTAACCCTCTTGGCAACCATTGGGGTATAGAATTGTTCAATGTCCCCTGCTCCTTTCCTAGCTTCATCTGGACTAATTGGATTTGACTCCAGGCCAAATGACTTTGCAGACCTCTCTTGGCCAATTGGGCTTAGCAGGACATTGGATTGCTCCATTCGCAGGCCAATTGGACTTAGAAGAGTAGGTTTAGATTTTGATAACATCCCCTGGCCTATCTTCAGCCATATTTGATATCATCCCCTGGCCTCTCTGTTGAGGACTTAGAGGGTCAATGGTGTCACTTCTCCTGTTTGAATCAAATGTTTTTGGGGGTGTATAGAAGAAGTTGGATTCCATCTCCTAGTCTTCCTGAGGTCTCATAGGATCCATGTTATCCAAAATTTCTATGCTTGTATTCTGACTACTCAGATCAGTAGCCTCCATCTGGTCAACCACTTTTGACTCCTTCCCCTGGCCTCTCTGTTGAGGACTTATAGGTTCAATGGTGTCAACAGGCCTGTTTTGATCAAGTAACTTAAGTGGTGTATGAAAAGTATTGGATTCCATCCCCTGGCCTCCCTGAGGTCTTATAGGGTCCATGTTATCCAAGATTTCCAAGCTTGTATCCTGGTTACTTATATCAGAGGCATCAAAAACCAATTCTTCTGTACCTCCCATAGACTCTTCATCCTTATCAAATTGAAATGGCGAGGTGGTAAAGAATTTGGAGTAGACCCCTTGTTCTTCCAGAGGAGTGTTGGGAACTATCTCCTGCTGGTCCAATTTCTCATTCTGCTCCATTAACTCCAGCAAAATATCATGCATCTCAGTTGGCACGCCCTTGTCTGGTGAAGGGAAATCTATTGCTTTAGGTGTTTCCACATAATTTGATCCTTCTCCTTTAAGAAGTAAAGTTCCTCCACCAGATAGATCCGAATCTGAGGATTCAGGATACTCATTAATAGGAGGTAGCAATGTTTCTTTAATAATCAAAGTATTGCTCCTTTTGATATGGTCTGGAGTAATATAGAAGCTGCCGGGCTGAGTCAGCTCTTTTTCTTTGTTCTTGGCTTCATTTACAGGCCGAGACACCTCTGTCATATTGTTTTCAGTAGGTTTGTTTAGAACCTTAATCTGATTAGCCATTTTGATATGTTGCTCTTTTTTCCTCCATTCTCTCATGGTTTTGTTAAGGTTCCCGATTCCCTCCTTTTCCTGATTTTTACCTTCCTTTGCTTTCTCTTTCCTTGCCTTTTGTAGGCATGCTCCCATTTTTTTGGAACCCTCAAAACCTTTGTCTTCTTTCCATTAAAACAATAAAAAAATTTTGAATTGAGGGTCAATAACATGACAATCTATAGTATTAAAGGATAACAATACTATTAGAGGCTAAAATAAATAAATTAACTCTCAAACTTATTGTTTTTGGGCATTTATGCAACTTCCCGATTCCAGATCTTGGGATTTTTCGGGTAGTTTAAGCATCCCTAAAAAGTACTTTAGATGGTACACCCTAGCATGCTTTTACCGAGGCACTCCCATTTTTATTTTGTCTTCTTCCTTTCTTAGCCCCCATCCATTTCTTTATGTTCTAGCTTCCCCATCCATTTTGCCGACGGACCCCTCCCCATGCGGCCCTAAGCCCACCAAATTGTGCGGGGGGGATACTCAAAGTCAATTTGAGAGACTTGATATCCCCATAAAAATCCTGATATTCCACCTTATTTGGGATTTCTTTTAGGATGTCTAATTGTGTCAGATTTTGGGTGCTAAAATCTGGGCTGCCTCCCATCCAATGTAATCTCCTACCCGGCAAATAGTTTTTGAAGATATCTTCATGCCGGTGGATTGGGCTGAGTCCACGGATTTGAACATGAAGCTAGGTGGAAACGGTTGTTGGAGATTTTGAGGGTCAAATTTTGCATTCCATTTACGGAAGAAAAATTGAGTGTTTGCTTTAAAGATTGTTCCTTGTTTCAATAGGAATCTCACCGTTTTCATCCTCACACTCCACTACAAAGAAAGGGAAATCCAGCCGATTACAATCCTGTGATAATCGGGGATTTGTCCATTTTGCTCAGTTCATTCCTAATTTGAGTAAGCTTAACCCCTTAGGTATACGTCGGACCAATAATCGCTCTTTTTGGAGAGATTGCAACCTACTCGGAACAAAACTATGATTCGGAGATGGAATACCTTTAAACTCCGGCTTCTTCCTTTGTTCATGCTTGTTCGAAGCCGAACTTGTTCTTGGTTGATTTGATCGAGTATTGGGTTCACCGAGGGTTTATTGCCGAGAAAGAGGTGATATCGATTGTGATCACGGTAACTCTTGGGGTCGCCATCTCCAACGGAATCAACCAATCCCCAACTGAAAAATAGGTATTTTTTGGGGTGTCTTTGTCTTTCCCTTTTCCCCCATTCTCTGTAATCTGTCGTACCATCTCAATCATCTGTTTTTTCATTTGATTTGACATTCCCCCAAAAAGATCCATCATTTGGCCTGTCATGTCAGCTTCGAAAACCTGTTCCCCTGTTTCCTGTAATCCTGCCCCCTGTCCTGCCTTTCCACTATGGGACCCATTCCCTTTCCCATAACCTAGCACTTGACCTGTTCCTGTATCTTTCCCAAATCCTAACACTTGACCTGTTCCTGTTCCTGTGCACGCCATACTCACTTACCTGACTTCGACTTAGTCTTACCTAGGCGCTCGACCTAGTCGCCCATACCCTAGGCGCTTCCATCCCCAACCGGCCCCCAACCGGCACATTAGCTTACACAAATCACTTTTTAGTTAAATTAGAGCACGAAAAAGCAGGTTTGTGCGACATTTTTTTTTGCTTTTCTTCCTGTTTTTTGCTAGCCTTTAACACATAAAATTAGCAAATCTTATTCTGGAATACAGTTTTCGTCCTTTTCTACTCATAACAGTGTTGTTTTAAACAT
>JAJEKV010001021.1:0-45886 GCA_021234155.1 Isoetes taiwanensis | reverse complement strand
GGAGGATGAGTGGAGAGGAGGGGAGGAATATGGCGAGAGATGATAATGGCAAATTATGATACCTCTAGGTCAACCAAAAGCTTTAAAACTCATCAAGAAGTGAAGCAATTGGGATTGACTAAGGAAGGAATCCAAGACTATATAAAGTATCAAGTAAACCAATCCACAGATGACACCAACTGCGGCCTTGGTGGCTTAATCGGAAGAAGGTGATTAACCCGTTGGGGGAGATAGACACATCCTGAGATGAATTGAAAGAAGGGTGGTTGCTAAGACTAGGTGGAAGACCTTATCAGTCTTGAGGATTTTGATGACACCGTGAAGTAGCATTCGCCCGAGCAATATGCTCCTCCTCCCCTTCCTCGACAAACACTATGTTGGTCCTAAGAACAATAGGCCAAAGTTTCTAGGCATGGATGTATGAACCTTCCAGCGACTTGGGAATACCACCAATTTGTGGTAGTAAAGCCATCGATTTAGATACATATCCGATTGGTTGGGTTCACTATCTCCGATATTTGCAAAGAAGAAGGTAATATTAACTTCAACCATGTCTTGGGTGGAATGGTGGTGGTGTCGATGCATCCCGGTTGACCAACGATCGGATAAAAGGTACTCGGATTGTTGGACAAAGAGATGGAGGAGAAATCCAGTGATCCCGATCTTTGGCTAGACTATGAAAAGTGTTTTGTACTCATGGACTCCAAACACTATTCCATAGAAATGCGAAATTACAATACCTCGGGATGTCGGAAGAAGGCTATGATATCATTGGGGGTGCTTGAAGAAAGTTGAATAACTATGTAAATTTTGTTATCACGTTTTATGATATGGTGCTATATTGTGAAATATTGACTATTTTGTAAATAACATGATATTACGTTTTCATAATTTTGAGGTGAAATGTGTGAATTTGAATATGCTACTAAAAACATGCAATATGAAATTTGTCCCAAAATTAAGACATAAACCCAATTTAATTGAATGATGGTTACAACTGCATGTTCCTAAGCTTAAACCAGAAACCATGAAGCACAGTGGGGTTCATGATCAACGGGGGGAGATCGTGCACAAGGTAGCTACCATCATGGGCAATGATAGAATCATCTTAAATGATTCTTAGCTTAAACCGTATGACTATGATCGTATGCAGTTAGAAAAATGTATAGTAAATAAATAGGGGGGTGGTCCCCTTAAAACCACAATTTATAATTAAACTAACGTAATGTGCTACTCATTGCAGGGAAGTGAATTCAAGCAAATACAAGGAAGCGCATTACGAGAAGTTAGGAGTTAAGAATTTTGTTGATAGTTTAAACTCCTAAACTTAAATTATGAATTGATGTGTCCAATTCATAATGTTTTGTTATAAATAAACTTAAAAATACTTATGTATAAGCTTGCAAGGATATTCTCCCAAGCTACTTTTGTAGAAACATATATATCGGAAGTTATCGTTTCTTTTTATATATATAAAAATGCAATCTAATTAATTGAGTATATAAGTTATGCAGGTTCGAAAAACCTTACTTTAATGCTGCGGACAGCATTATTCTAAGGGGGGGAGAATGTGACGTTCCCCTAAAATATACGGTATGTATATGTATATTTTGGGCCACGTCACCATACAAATCCAGTATCACTTAGATTTGTATGACAATTACATAAGTTCAAGTCACATTAAAATGTAACTTGATTAACTTAAGAAAGGATATATCCACGTGGCACTACCTAATTGGGGTAACTAGCCACGTGTTCGCATCCCATTGGACAAGGTGTCAACCCTAACCCTAACTTACCTATAAATACCTAACCCTAAACCAGAAGACACTTTTGCTCCTCCCACTCTTGAGGCTATTGTCACAACCGGAGTTCAGAATCAAGATCCAGAAGCTGCAGCATAGCACGGTTTAGTGACCCAAGCAGCGTGGACGTGTTGGATTTAGTAGCAGTAATCTCAAATATCGAAGAATCGATGGATACCCCAGGATCAGGAGGAAATGCGTCAGGAGCAGGTATTTTGAAGCAGTTTCAACTATAGAGATGTAGTAGAGTCATGTATTCTAGTACTATTTCAACTAATGAACCGAATCAACGAACCCTAACCCTGTAGTTAGATTCATGTGATTAGGTTAGATCTTATTCTTATTGTTCATATGTTATGGATATGATATGGTTGATCTCTTGTTATACTCCTTATGTATTGGGAAGGGGGGGTAGAGACCTAGCAGCCTTATGTATGATGCTTCTAGATAGACCCATAATACCTATTAAATGCGGCCTGTGCATAGAGCCCACCGGACTAAGGGAGTTATGGAATGGACCGAAAGCACCACATAACGGGATGGTGGCGAGATGGAGGAATAGTCCTGGCGAAAGCCCTACTGGGGACTTGGGGCACTAGGCCTATGGTCGGTCACTTCGCGTGGGCGCATGGGTTCGCTCACCCACGATCAATGGTGCCGCCCCGATCCGAAAGAGCTGCAGTGTGCCTTGTTTCTTGCTTTTGGGGGTTAAAGGCGTGAAACGGGCGTGTGTCGCCAATGATCCTCCCGAGTCGCCCATCGAATCACTGATTCACGGGAGGGGAGATGTAACCCGACCTTGCCTCATCGGACCCGTGGAGATGAAACTGGAGTAGTCTCTTAGGGTGAATCAAAGAGATTATGATCCGGCCATTCTGATCATACTATAGCTCGTTTTAGCCCATCGCAGCAGTATGCACAGGGGGGCGGATGGAGTGGTCAACCCTTAGCCATTGTCTTATAGCCAGCCCTGCCATTGTTTATACTTAAATCTGTTTCTATCTTGAGATCTAGCCGTCAAGATATACTTTTCCCCACCGTGAAATGGGGGGGTAGAAGCTTTATTGTTTTATGGTGTATTGATCCTTCCCGACGATTCTATGGATGGATGGATTGAGCTACCCTTCGAGGTAGACTTATTATTATTGTTGTTAGTGGCTAGTAACGACATTTAGTTATATGCTTCATTTGTTATTAGGAGTCCATAGGGGGCGGATTTACAGACACCTCCGTGTCTCTTATCGTTTCTAGCCATCCCTAGAACGGGATAGATGGAGGGCCCATCCAAGTGACGCGAATCGGGTTGGGGGATTTTCAGTGGAGTATACTCGGGGTGGTTACCATATATTGTCTTGAGGGAGTCCGTTCGGCCGATAACCTTGCCCTATCTAGAAGGGATTGAAAAATGATGGCGGGGAAACGAAAAGAGGGCGCAAGAAATTAGTCTAGGGCCAACCAAGAATAAAAACTTCAAAATTATACATAAAAAAATCTTCAATGGCCTTTATCATATGGATAGTGTGCTTTGAAAGTACATAGAAGCTCTAAATCTGGTTTTGTTTTTATTTTTTAATGTAATGCGGACTAAGACATATAGAAGCCGTTGAATCTTGGAAACTTTTCTCCCATTATCCGATCCGCCTAATACACGCCCTTCTTTAAGCTTGAAGTTCCAATTCCTGAAGGACTTTTGACGCTTGCAAATAGTCTTCCATTGCACAGGCAGTCCCACCATATCATGCTACTTGGATCCCAAGCCGGACATAATCGCCTTTATAATCTTAAAAGCGATAATGGCATAATTTGAACCATTTGGTCATTACGATATGTTAAATTTCAAAAGCATTAAAAGGCAAAGCATTACGTCACCGGAATTAGTGGTTGAAGAACCATTGAGGTTAAATAGGTGAGCACCCCAATAGTGGGGCAATGCCATCGTGGGCATCGACCACGGATAAAAACAGAAGATGGGTAGCGCCGAGCTCTAACGGGTCAATTTGCCTTGTGAGGCAAAAAAATGATCTTGGAGACCGCCACATGGCGTTGCCATGTTGGCAAAATAAATCTATCAAAGAGTGGAGGCTGGAGGCATCGGAATTGGCTCGTTGTCTAATTCATGGCTTAAATTAGAGGGCCTTTGCACGAAATGATGAGGAAAGGTCAATTGCACTTCAATTTATGCACTTCAATTCTTGTGATATTTCCAACCCATATCAATCTATTTGTTGTAAATAAATGTCGATTTTGAGCACACTATTCTATGTGAAAGAACCCAGAGCAAAAAGAGGCTCGTCACAATGGAATTGTTGTAGCTTCTGGATATATGAGAAGATTTTCTTAAGTAAATGGTAAGAGAGCTTCCACAAACGCGCAGCTAAAGAATTCCCGATATGTTTTTGTCCTTTCCTTTGACTCTTCAATTGGAGCTGCAAATCTGGATAGCGAGGGGGTGAAACAGGCATGGATTTGCTCTTCTATAGCCGGTATGGAATTGAACCGAATAAAACTCCAATTCCCTTTGTTTCTCATCTCTAGACGGCCCAATTAGTGGCGGGATCACCAACAAATGACGAGCAAAGCATGCCTTTTTGCTTGTAAAAGGAAGTTTCCAAGCCCACAAACAAAGATGGAACCTCCTTCTTCTTTGGGAGAACATGGAAAAGCAGCTTGGGTTGTACCGCTTTTAACCCTCAACTCTGAAAATACAAATGGATGCTTGGCGCCTTCTATCCTGATCTGCGGGTAGATGGGGGTTAGCAGGTGAGCAGCGGATGGAGCAAGAGGGTCGTTGCCATACCTTTTATGTTGTAGCCCACTGGCCTTTAGCCGAAAAATGGGGCGACGGCAACTAAGAGGTGCACAAAAAACACATATCATTCTAATTTGAGGTTATTTAATGCCGGAAAATCGATGCCAAAAAGTCAGTAATTCCAAAAAAAAAAAAAAAAATTGCTAGTAATCATATATTTAGGAAGGATAATATCAAGGAAATGTCCACCATTAGTTGGTGCAAAATATAACATTCTTGGCATAAAGAGACCAGGGAAAAAATTAAGCGTGCTATATATTTTTCCATAAAAAATAGTTTGGCTATTTTTCAAAATTTCACAGTACTTTATGATATATATTTGGCTATAGTTACTATTACCATTACATTTGTATGTACTTGGACTTGGCGAAACTTTTGAATTAAGTACTATAAACTTTCACTTGACTATTTTTTCTAACTAAAAATTGCAAAAAATGTAAATTCTGTAGCTTTAGATATATGTACTACAATTATAAATAATAATCAACAATCAAGAAATATACAATAATATTAAAAAACTTATAACAAAAGCTCACAATATAGCTTATAATATCCATGATCTGAATAACATTCAATGCAATGACATCTTCTAGATATGGTGATCAAATTACATTTATCTCTAACCCTTGAGGGTCGGGCATCTAGAGAGATATTGGTCATCTCTTACAATTCCTTTATGAAAATGCATATATGGTATATGTAATAGAAATGCATAGTTGAAAAAACTACTGTCACTAATGATAGTAGGTGGGGATGTGTAAAAGTCTATAATAGGAATTCATTTTTATTTGGCTATTAATGATTTAATATGTAATTATTGTAATATAAAGAAAGGCTTATCCCTTTTTCTTTAAGGAAAAGGGGGAAAATAGTTTGGCTAATCCTAAAAAAATAATGGAGTACTTGTTTTAGCTATGGCTATTTTTTATTTTTTTAAAAGAAATCTCTCTTCATAAAATTCGCTGCAAAAATTGTCTAGATCCTCTAAAAAATCGCCATTTGGCTATTAATAGCCACTAATTTTTTCCATGAAAGAGACCATGGGTGGATAGCTTGACCTCTACGAGGGGCAATTTGAAGGGGTTAACCACCCATCGCGAGTACATTACAGCCCGAAATAAATGGCCCTGACGAGGGGCAGCCCATTTATAATTTCGAACAATGGCTGCTCGGGGTGGTTAACCCTTTAACCGCAAGTGAGCTCGTCAATCGAAGAACACCAAGCACGGATTAAATTACTCCATACACGCACCTAGCCTCGTTTATCATCCCCTAACACGGTTTATCGATTAATGCGAGCCCTGGTTTATCATCCCCTAGCACGGTTTATCACTATCCGAAGCTAAAACCAAAGTGAGCTACTTGTTCTAAAGCTGAATCAAAGGCATCTCATCTTGTTTCTCACCTCAATTGGGAGGACTAAGCCCGATACGCCTATCGCAGGGTTAAAGCAGGCCGGGCATGATCAGCCGGATCAAAAGGCACACCCGGTAAGGGGGCTGAAAGCGGCCGATCTTTGTACCGGCCGCGCAGCACATCTGATGTCTGATGCGAAGGCTTTTGCCTCATAATGCCCTATAGAGGTTGTTATCCCGGCCTGCTTGACTGTCGAGGAGATTATTCGAATCGTGTCTTACAAGTGTTATGGTGATAACAAAAGTTCTATGGTGATAACAAAATCAGGCAAAGCTGTCATGGCCCATACTTGTTCTCTTCACACTTGAATGGATGTCTGAGATTCATTTCTAGAATGAAAATCTTGGGACAGGCTGTTAAGGTTCATACCTTGTTTAAGTGCTTGTTTTTCTAAGTTTTTGCAACATGGATTTGTACTTGCTCACCATATAGAGCTGCTTGACAACTGCATTATAAAAAGTTCATGTCTAATTTGCACGTCCAATTCAATATTTTATAAGTGCGTTTAGATTTATATACAAGTAGCTACAACAGACGAGTAAAGCATGAGAATTGGCATGAGTACATGTAAGATATGTGAAAAGTATCCGTAATATGCAAAAAGAATTTTAATTAATTACACTTCAATTTTACATGAAATTCTACTTTGTGGCCATAAGGTTAAGAGAGTGCCATTAAGGGTGTTCAACTTACATTTGCTTTTTTCCAAGACTAGACCGATAGCTCGCATTTGATATCCAACTTAGAATAACACCCTTTCGAGACAACTTGTTGGATGAAAATTGTTGGATGTTCTAATACATTGTCATTCACCAAATATACAAAATGAAATAGTTATAGCATAAAGAGCATGGTCTTAAGTATCCATTGTCTACAAAAATACAATGCAGTCACTAACTAAAGCAAATTAATGTAGATGGGTAAATTATAAGGCAGAAATGCAAAGTTAAAGATTATAGCTAGCAATGCTATATAACTTAATCAACCATAATACACAAGCTGATACTTGGGATTAAGTTATGTGAAGTTATGGACTTAGTGGGGATGTCATTTTAGCATCTGAGTCAAAGTCTCCAAGGGCAAAGATGTTCCAAAGATTTCATTATTATCTCTATTGGAGGAGAAGCAAGCCAGTTAAAGGTCATTATGTTATCTATCCCAACAACTTTTAGTTGTAACACAGTGAAAATAAGTTCTGATTCTATATCTCTAAGATATCTTCAAGCTGCATGTCCTTTACATATTGTCTGTGTAGAGCCTAAAGAATTTTCTAGGGCCTGTTAGTCCAGCTCCCCCAGCTCTTTGTTATGATGACACTCTTGAGATTATGACCAATGCTTCTACATCAATGGAAGGGTTATAAAGATATGATTGGAGAAGCCACTATGCATCACCACACCCTATGTCACTTTTGAGGTATAAGGTTTATTCCAGTTTTTTTATATGATTATATTGGATATTGACCTCATATCCTGCTTTCCAAGATGCAGCACGCATATAGCCAAGGGACATATTACAATGCACATTAGCAAAACTTACATCTAGGAATTGTAAAGCTAAGCATGCATGGTGCTATAGCTGGTATGGCAGTTGCAACAAGATGCATCTATTATGCTGACAAAAGTCAACATTAGTATATCAATAAACCTATTTTATTAGAGCTAAATAATAGTTGCATCATCTTTCTACCTCTTATCAAGGCTAAATAATAGTTGCATCCTTTTTCAATTGAACGCAGTCCACTTTAGCAAATGTGCTTCGTTTCTCTGATAGGATCATAACGTACAAAGAAGGAGTGGAGATCGGGGATGGATGCCATAGCTAGGAACCCGGTTAAGATCCAAAGGATAGATTAAGAGACCCTAGGTCAAAAGATCCTTCCATTACCTGTACCATTTTCACTTGGTCATTGGAAGTAAATCTTGCATGTTCAATTAGAGTTGCAATGGTTCCAAGCTTCAAAAGAATGTATTGTGGTCCACGAAGTCAATTTCCCACATTTTTAATTTCCTGGTAGGTGGGTGCAAAAATTTAAAGATCCAACGACCTATAATAAGTTTCGATGACATGTTAAGCCACATGAACATGCTAGAATTGCAGCAAATCTTGTATCTTAGAAAAGGAAAGCTGCTAACAATATAAAATGTCTATTTAGTAGCCTTTTTCTTACATTCGCTAGTGGCACTTTTGTATCAAGCTTAGCCCTTTTTGTGTCCTGATTGTCTATGCATTTCTATTTCATGATGCCACAACATTGACACTTTCTTGATGCAATCATTGAAGTAAATGCCACAATATATAATGTAACATTGATGTAAAACTATCAATATGTTTGACAACGCAATTTTGTTATACATTCCATAAAAGGCGACAAAAAGATTTTTACAAATATTGATACAAATATGCAGCAAAGTGGAAAACTCTAGAACCGATGACGTTATAGTTGACACAAAAATATTGGTATATTAACTCTAAAATATGTCATAGACTTTACACAATACTTGACACAACCTATATTACAAAATCTAATATAAAAGTACTAAGGTTTGACATAAATCTTTTCGAAAAAGTGACGTTACAATTGACATAATTGTGTTGATGCAAGTTTTGACCTTAATCAAATAAATTTGTGTCACTTTTTTGACTTCGACCTGAAATCGACAAACCTTAAAAGGTAGTGACGCAGGGTTTGACACAAAAACCTTGTCCTCTTGTAGTGTAAAAAGCAAGTAAGAATTAAAAATTTTAAAAGTTGTGAAATATTAATGCTTCAAATTCATACGTAAGCGTGTTGACACATAAAAATAGTATTTTCAACCTATTATACGAAACATTACAAGATATTATACAAAGAGCATTCATTATATGCAAAGGGCACATGAGAGGAGCACACTTCATTTTGAAGTGGATCTTTGGATGCGCCCTTTCCCTATAAATTTACACATGAAGGGCGCGTGACAAAAATGTGCTTCATTTTGAAGGGCTTACAATGAAGCACACTATTTATTTCGAAGTGTGCCCTTTCGTGTGTGTCCTATGCGTATAAATTCATACGTGAAGGACAGCATGGCAAAGGTCACAAATTTGAGTGTGCCCTTGGGATGTGTCCTTCATGTAGAAAGTTAAATGCAAAGAAAGAGCGCAATTCATTTTGAAGTGGACACTTGAAGTATGGCCTTTTTGTATGAATTCACACACAAAGAGCACATGGCAAAGAGCACACTATTTTGGAGTTTGAAGTGTACCATTTATAGGAAGTACACATTTAGACAATCCAATTATTTCTTAGAGCTAGGAATGTTGTTAAATCATATGCCCAAGCATACAGTTTATAAAACGCTAGAGGAGACAACCGCAAATTTATTAAGTACCTAAGCTTTAAATTTATACACATTACTAATGGATATTATTATAAAGAACTTCAAAAGGAATGCACATCTAGAATGTACAACTATATAGAATGTATATATATTGTTTATAACTAGGCTAGTTAAACATAACTAGGGCCTCCAGTTCTGCATAATACCAGTATAGTAGCGTTCCATATCCAGTAAGTACTCCATGGAGAAAAATAAATAAATAAGAAACCCTAACTCACAACTTGGAGCTCTGGATCCATCCCAAGCCACCTGCGAGCGCATATACAACCTTTATTCCTTAATCTACACCGTACATAAAGTTCCTCGTTTATGGGGTATCCATGTACAAAATTTGCTATACTGTATAACAAGATTTGCAAAATACTATAAGATTTGAGGTAATATATCACATGGTGTTAATTTCGTACATGCGGAACATAATTTTAGGGGCTCTCGCTGCCCTACATCACCCCCCGTGTGAATATGCACCCAAACCAAAGGGGGTTTCAGGGGGATTTAATTTAAATGTGTTAAATGCAATGGTTTGTGTTAATTAATATTAATGGTAGTTGTGTGTTGTTTGTTATATGAAAAAAAACATTTGGGCCCTTCGGGCCCTAACAAAGCAATCGAAAGAGCAATGCACATTAACGCCTTAGAAAAGGTATTGCATATAAACAGGCCGTTTAAATTATAATGATTTTATAAAAGAAATTTAAGAACTATAAACTATACTAAATGTAAGAAACAATGGGAGAGACTGTATTAAATGAGCTAATGTGTATTTTTGGGCCCTTCGGACCCTAACAAATTCGAACATGCAACACGTCATGGTTTTTATGGTAGGACATCTTAACACATTTACAATATTGTAAAAGCATCTCTTACACACATTCACAAAAGATATACAAGCACTAAAACCCCATGGGGAATCGAATCTGGGTACTCCAAGCCTCCTCTATCCCTTCTCTTCCAACATTCCCTTGCAGAACGAATGCAATGCTACCAATCACAATGGCTTAAAAATCCCGCAACAGCTTGTTCTTCATTCTCCTAAGCCCAAAAATGAAGATGGCAATAATGGTCTCACTGCTGCATTAGAATATCTTTCATTGTCCTTGTTTTTACTAGTTCAAGCTCGTCAAAATTACTTGATGAACATATTTTTGTCGGAACAATATTTCATATTCCTTATTGATCACTGCTAGTTTTCCTGATTGAGTGAAGAACACGACAACCAAGTCTTCTGTAGGCTTCAAGGCCATGCCAGGAATAAAGTTAATAATCTCATCCTTGATGATTTTTCCTGTTGGTCCTACATACAGTAATAACTAATTTCATTATTGTTATTGGGCTAACTCCCAATGCAAACAAGAAAAGAAGTTATTTATCAACATATAATATAATACCTGTAACAACATCGACTTATGTAAAGGAGGCTGCGGAATGGACAAGCAGCATCTCGGATCAACACAACTACAACTTCTACAACTACAACTTCTGAACTGGCTCTACAGATACGGAATTCTTCTGCCATGTATTTCGGCTTGTGCAATCGCCTCTACAGAATCAGGATTTGTAATCTGAAATATCAACAAAAGTAATTAGGGGATGAATGATAGGAGAGGATGCTAACAAATACAACTTCTTGCTTGCATTGAAGAAGGAATGTAAAGGATCTAAGAAGGTCCATTCTTAATTTTAATAAGCATTTGAAATCATGGCATCTGTTACAGCACCAGCTTAGGCAGAAAGATGGAAGAAATGGAGACAGATTTCCTATTTCAACTCTAAATCTAGAGTCCAGGATCGTGTGCATAAAAGGTCCTGCAAATCATCCGAGCATAGGATTAGATAAATAAAATACTGCATTTTCTAAAGGATGTATTAGCAATGTTCTTTTTGCAATTCAGCAGACAACTTATTAGGGTACGATTTTTTCTGGCTTTCTGAGAAATTAGAGGAGATAATGGCCGTCTCCTACCCATTGTATGCCATTGTTGTAATCTGTGAAATTCTCTGTCGCTTCACAAACAACGCTCAAAAACCCTGCATCAAAATGCACCAATTATTACGTTATGTACAGAATTTTTTCTTCGTTTATTTTAAAATGGACAGTTTGCACTTGAAAATTGGAAAGTTGCTGCTACCTTTCTCCTGGGAATAGACATCGTATGGGATTGAAGGACAAGGTCTGCTTTTGAAATAAGACTTAAGAGTCTTCTGCCGCTACTTAATTCTGCTCCAAAGAAATAATAGGACAGATCTGATAACCCGTGAAGCAGGTTTAGTAGATCTATCACATCAGGTTTTCTTCAGTGATTGCTCACAGCAGGGTTTCTTCAGTCGCCCAAGAACCCTAAAATTCCATGAAATTGCCTTTTGTTTGTGTCAGGTTGTGACAAAACCTAAGGCATGTGTTCCAACCATTAACAAATCGACCGACAACAAACTCCTACAACATGATCCGGATTCGGCTCGGAAAAGATGATAGAACACGAGCTCTCAATCTGCCAAAAAAACTATAACTCACGGCGACATTGGATGGATCGCAAATCGAGGAAGCCCGGATTACCTTCCATGCCTTCCCAAACCAGCGGGAAAAAATAAACCCTCTAGATATCGACCCTGTTATGCCCTCTAGATATTGTTTTTGTTTTTTTTTTTTTTGGCATGGGTCAAACCATTGGCAATTGCCATTAAAATAACATGAAACTGTATCTAGACCTCTAAATATGCGCGATTAATTTCCATCCGCGAGATTACACCATCAAATCATATAAAAACCTTAGGGAAAAAGGTATAAAATACAAAAAACAACCCCTCATTATTGTGCTACATATTGCTACCATAATTATGCTTGAACAAATGGAGCAAAACATACCAAAGCATAAAAATTCAGAGGAGAAGCGAAGCATGAAGAATGGATTTTCAACAAAATCTGATGCTAGAATTGAGAAATACCAATGCATGCCGAGGGATGCAGCTGGGAAAGAAATTAACACCGGATGATGATAAGGCAAGAAAAAAAAATGTCAAAATCATCATAGGAAAATAAAAACATCCGATTTTTCTCAAATCGAATTGTTTCTCTCTCTCTCTCTTTAACCCCAAATCAAAAAAAATTCCAAAAACCTTTTTGAACCGAAAAAAACAAATTTAAACAATAATATGCTAAGATTGCAGTCGATTACATAAACCAAATTTCATTATTGACCGTGCAAGCATATTAGGGGTTGATGTTTAAAAGTTTTTATTGAGCGTCGATTACCTAATGGTCTCTGGGCGTAATAATACAACATTTCATTTCATCTCTCTCTCTCTCTCTCTCTCTCTCTCTCTTTTGCCCCTCTCTCTCTCTCTAGCACTCCATCTCTTCCGGGTAGGCTCCCCCCTCTTCTTCTCTCTCTCTCTCTCTTCCCTCTCCCTCCTCCCTCCCTCTCTCTCATGAGGGCACGGTGGAAGATGTAATAAATAAGCATTTCATTTCATCTCTCTCTCTCTCTCTCAAGAAATGACTCTCTCTCTCTCTCTCTCTCTCTCTCTCTCTCTCTCTCTCTCTCTCTCTCTCTCTCTCTCTCTCTCTCTCTCTCTCTCTCTCTCTAGAATCTCTCTGTGTTTTGCCTCAGGGAATCATTTATTGAATATGTGCCGAATTTGGACATGATAATATACAATGGGGTATGTAAATATCCTTTCGAGGAAAATAATACATGTAGAGGGTGCTGGCGTGGTGGATACGGTCATTTGCAAAACCCGGAATTGATGGATCGGATACTAGACATTCTTTGTTGGTGATGGGCCAGGAGAATCTGATCATGCTCAATGATGGTAACTCCCGGCATAGAAAGGCATGCACTTGTTCAAGATAATGCTAAAATTGCACCTAAAATAAAGATAAATATCGCGTATTATAATAAAGCTAGTGAATATCTGAGATATATGAATTGAATGCAAATGCATTGACATGGCGGAAAGGTGAATTTGTGATCTTAGTTACCTTGCTTGGTGAGATGGTACTTGAATCTGGCACTAAATGCTTTGTCTCCCAAAGGAGGCTAAAAGGATTGCCTTACAAATGGTTTGATTTGATACAATGCAAAATGAAAAGAAAGGAGTTCAAAAATCAAAGGGGAAAGAAGAAAAGGCTAAAAAGGAATACATCTGATTAGTTAAAATCAAAAAGAAGAAAAAGTCAATTTACAAAAACATTTGCATATGATTAAAAAATAATTGAGCCTAAAAGGTTCCTCGGAATAGGCTTAAGCCACAATTAAATCCTGCTAGCCGTGTTGGATGTAGAGGCTTTATTGGGGCCAAGTTCATAAGCTATACCATGTCCCGAGATTGGATGACAGGGCTTGACATACAATATTTCATGAATGATGAATGGGAAAATTTTCAATCCGGGATATTGAAATAGGTTTACAAAAATTGGCTAATGGGAAGTTCCTTGAGATGCCACGAGTTTTGTAGCGAGAAATGCTCAAGTGGTGCGGTGAGAAGTGGTTTCAAATTCTCCTCAAATTGATGAATGCAAAGTTCTGAGATGGGTTTCCACAATCATGGCAAATGAATAGGGTTGTTCCTGACAAATCCAGGGACGTAAATGATCCGTAATGTATAGAATGATTATGATTAGTAGTTTATTTGCAAAGCTCTTAGCGACCATGGTGAATATTAAAATTAGTGATTGGGCAGAAGAAACTAAGTTTAGAGCTATGGGGCAAAGGTGTTTTAGGCCAAAAAATCAACTATAGATCATCGGTGACATTACGTGCAATGGTAGATTGGTTACGAGGACAAGAAAACCCAGCAGATGCCCTCTTTGTGGATTACACTAAAGCATTTGATCTGATAAACCGAAGTAACTTGTGGGGAAGAATGGATAAACTTCGAAGGTACCGGTGGGCCCGAGACAAAGGTAAAAATTATTATATGAAAAGTGTTGGTCATGTTATCTTTTCGTGATACGAAGCATGCCAAGAAGTAGTGGCCCAGAACATTGGTGTTAAACAAAGGCTGCCCTATGTCGCCCACATTGTTTGGGTTATTTATAGACCCTTGAGGAATGGGTCCCTCGGATATGGTGGAGATGGCATGATGTTAGGTCAGTATGTGGTGGTGCTATTGCTATATCTTGGATGATGTAGTATGAATCAAGATCAGCAAGCGGTATGCAAAGCACCTAGAAGCTTTAGCTTTTTTGTGATGCCAAAAAGGATGAAAGTGAATATGACCAAAACCAAACCTATTGTATTTGGAGCTCTTAAAGGTGGATCACCTTAGGTTTTATTACAAAGAGGAGCAGGTGGAAATTGTGGATTCCTACAAATATTTGGGCGTTCAGACAAGAGTCCTAGTTGAATCAAGCGGTTGGAACAAAGGGTCAATGGTGGTTTGAAGGCTCTCTAAAGATGCAGTATTTAAGTGCTAGCCAAATAAATGAATTTTAGCCTTAAAAAGACATTGTTTGCAGTATTGAACAATAACGGGTCTTGGCTGTATGGCTGTGAGGTATGGGCACCGGTTTGTGAATGGCGACACTTGGAGGAAAATTGAAAAGTTCAAAAAAGTTTTTAGAAAGTGGGAGTTAAAGCTGAACCCATATGACATGTTACTAGCGAGAATGTGGGATGGTGTCTTTGGAGGCGTAACTATATAGAACTCTTTCTTATGTATGCAAAGTGCAGATTGAGGGACAAACTCATAGTTTACCCAATATGGCTTTGGAGGCGACTAGACATAAAGGTTTATATCATGGAAGTCGAGATCCGGATGAGAAAGTGGGATCTTAATCCTCCACGATCTTCTTGTACATCCACGATGATTTGAGAGCTTGGGCCAAGAACATGTGGCGAGAAAAATCATGGCGTGTTCGAAAGTAAAAAGAGTACTACAAATACAGTTTATTAATCCTCAGCTAATCCAAATACAAGTACCTTTGAAATGGGGATTTAAGCTTTTAACATGCCATCAGTAGAATGAGGCTTAGTTCACACAGACTGGGGTGGAAGTAGGACGCTTGGAATCATATTCCTCATGCTTTGAGAGTATGTAAGTCTGTGTGATATGAATGCCATTGAAGATGAAGCACATAAAACTTCCCCGATGTTCAGAACATATCATCTCGAGTGCAAACACCAAGTTATTATGTGATGATTTGAGGGGTTTTGACCTATCAAAATCTAAAAGTAGACAATTTATTATTGACGTGCTAGAGCATAGAGATCACTTATTGAAATTGTATAATTGCAAAGGGAGAATGGAGGATGAGTGGGAGAGCACTAATGCATCTCTGCATAAAAGATGCATTAGAAGATATTTTTTACAATGTTGATTGTATTTATTGAACGTCTCATAGACCCGGTGGTGCTGGGCGTGATGTTATACATCTCTAAATCTCTCTCTCTCTCTCTCTCTCTCTCTCTCTCTCTCTCTCTCTCTCTCTCTCTCTCTCTCTCTCTCTCTCTCTCTCTCTCTCTCTCTCTCTCTCTCTCTCTCTCTCTCTCTCTCTCTCTACCCTACTCTAGGTGTTGTCACACCAAAACGGGGTGCACAACCGAGCCCACATAAAGGGCTGAACCCAGATTGCACATCCCCGGTGCACAAAGCCGGTTCTGTGAGGACGACCATATTCTGCGACAGCAATGATTGTGGGACAAAAATAGTCAAAATTAGGGTTAGGGAAAAAAAGATAAGGGATTGTGGCGGCCCGGAGATTGTAACAAAAAAGGTTGTCCAGAAGGCGGGGGTTCGAGAATAATAGAGTTTTTATCGGGTTAAGTGATAAAACAGTCCGGTTCGCGATAGCGAGGAAATTTTGGCAACGAAGATTTTGAGAGAAAAAAAAGGTTATAGTTCCTGAAAGGGGAAAAACAACAGGGGATTGTGGCAACATAGAAGATCTAGTGAGAAAAGAGGTTGTGACCATTGCCTGCATGGGTTTGAGAATAATAGGGGTATCAGGCTCGCGATAAACAGGAAAGCATTCTGCAGATCACATGTCACAGGGAGATTGCCAAAAGACCAAGCCTAGAGCCACAAGACACTCTGTAAGGACTAAGACTGCCATTGACGGAGAAACCCTTGATGGAGAAGAAACCATAGGCTCGCCAAGGGCGTCTTCACCGGAGATTTGACCGATATTGTCATGCTCCTAGTCAATATGAATGCATAGGTCCTTAAACTAGTGGACTCCATGGACCAATCACAAAAGGAGGCAGAACAATCACGGAAAGAAGCAGCTGTAAGGGACTCGGAAATGATAAAGGCTTTGAGGGAAATTACAGGGACACTTACAGAGCTAAAAAATTAAAACAAAGAACTCAAAGCTGAAATTGATTCACTGAAAACTAAGAATGACCATGATGAATCAGATGATAGCGAAGGGGAGGAAGAAGAGGATTATGATAAGGAATCATTCATGGATGTGGTTAACAAACTGAATACTAGAATGTACAATGTACTCTGAATCTCAGAATTGCAGGACTGCCCGAGGGGGAAGGAGGGAATACAAAAGAGAAAGGCACCAAATTTTTGACAAATGATCTCATGATTCATGTGAGTTTTGTAGAAGCTTTTTGTCTGGGCAAGAGAAGGGATAAACCAAGAAGCATTCTGGTTAAATTCAGATGCAGGGAGGATAAGTTGAAAGTTTTGCAGAAAAGGACATCCGCTAAAGGAAAAACCGTATGGATTAATGAGGATCTTACACCTCAACAAATGAAGCAGCATAAAGAGGAGTTGCAAAAATTCAAAGAGGCCAAAGCACTTAACAAGAAAGCAGTATGGAAGAAAGGGAAGGTCCATATGAAGGATTCCTGTGCATAGGATATAGAGACCATCAGAATTGCAACGTGGAACATCTGCCATTTGGATAAGGAAGAAGCATTCTCAATAATTTATGTTCTTGCATCTTCTGATATGGGTTTTTTTATGGAGACTTGGAAACATGAAGAGTGTGGGCTGCTGGAGATAAGTGGGTTCCAGATCCTTCATTCGGCATGGAATAAAAAAGGGGAGGCACAGAGGGTACGGAGGGATAACATGTTATATTAGGAAAGAAATTGCTCAAAGTGTAAAAGTTCTAATAAACAGGGATACAAAACAATATATTTGGGTGAAATCGATGGGGGTTAAAAGGGATATTTATATTGCTGGATGCTACTTTCCCCCATTGGAGAGCCCTACTTACAGAAATTCAGATTCAGATAAGGAGGATCCCTTTCAAACCTTGGAACAAGATGTTGCAAAATTCTCATCTACAGGAGGTGATTGTGGTTGGGGATTTTAATGCGAGAATCGGTAATAAACGAGCATCAATAATTGGATGCAAAGGAGATCTGATATGGATGCAAGAACTTGATATAGAGGAGATGGCGAATGAAGGCTGGACCAGAGTCCGAAGATAAACTTAAATGGCCCAAAGGATGGGGAATTTCCTATTAAACTTATGTAATGGATTGAATCTTATGATCTATAATAGATCTAGTAGATTCCCGTGGCTCGGGGTGTGTAAAGGCAAAAGTGTGGTAGATTTATATCATAGCATCGACAAGTTTTGCCCATAATATGTGTCTTTGCCGTGAATAGGGAGACATTATGGAAGAATCAAATCATGTTCCACTTACATTTCATATAAAATGTAAGGCCAAAGATGTTCAAAATGTGGCAATGCCTTATCATCGTCCCATTACATATCGCAAGAAAAGACCATTACCAAGCATTATGTAAAAGAAATGGCACAAATGTAAAATATGGTCGCCTCATGATGCATGTAAGATAAGCTCTATGTTGATAGACTTGATCTTGAAAGTCATGGATAAATGCTTTTTTACCTGACAGAGGGAGGAAGAGGACTTCTATGTAATGGGTGGTATGATACTGAATATGCAAAGCAGAAGAGAATACACAATATAAAAAAATGCGGTTGGGATGAAAAAATTTACAACAGATAAAAAAAGGAATACAAAGCTTTGGTAAAAGAGGAAGAAGCGGCCCAGGTTTATTCAAAGAAAACAAGAGGAAATGGTCATCAATCTGATGGAAGAACCAAAAAAGTTTTGGAATAAGTTAAAAACTCGTAAACAGACATCCCCTCCCATAGACGTGAAGATCTTCTTAATCAGGTGAAGAAATTATACTATAAGGAAGGATTAGAAGATACCATTGAGATCTCAGGGCAAGAGCCTATTATCCTTACTATGGAGGATATGCAAAATGGTTTGAGCAATATGGCCAATGGGAAGGTAGCGGATCAGATAGGCTTAGTTGCGGAATTGCTCAAATGGGCAACAGAAAAAGTTGCTGGCATTCTTACTAATATGCTTAATGCGGCGATCAGAAACGGCCTACCTCAGACGTGGCAGGTGAACAGAGTAATACCTATTCATAAGGTGGGCGATGATAAAGATCCCAATAACTACCGTATGATCATGGTTAGCAATTTATTTGCAAAGCTCCTGGCATCTATTATCTTCTTTTTTAAAATGGGAGGGCTTTGATTCGTGAGCCTGGAACGCCGCATGTAACACCGCATGCGGTGTCCCCTCTCTCCCCTGCGGGACTCCTTTTATTGCGCATCTGGTCTTTCTATCCTACAATATTTCAAAATTCAAAATCCAACCTACCGTAGTTCAAATTTCGAGTAGAACATAGGGCCGATTAGGGCGGCGATGGCTCTGGAGCATGCTTCTCTGATGGAAATGTAAGTTTCTCTGCTTAAATTCTACTTCGGAAAACTGTTTTTGCAATCTTGATGTCTCTTTTCTCCATTCAAACTGATCTGAACGAATTTGTGCAGATGGCTCAAACCCCCTTGCATCGAGGCCGCTGTCAGCAATCAGGTTGATGTTATTCATTGCTTGAATGGCAAGGGCCGGAGAATGCTGATCTACAAAACATGGTAAGCATGGGTAAAACAATTTCTTAGAGAGTTTTTCTCCCCTTAAACTCATGCTTGATTATCCTCTAGAAATGCATCAAAATGCTTAAAGTATTTCTGTGCTGTGAAATGCAAGACCAATTTTCGGATTTTTGGTTCAACTTGGGAAAAATATTTGATGCTCACATTATAGTTTCATTATAAGTACTTATTTCGCAAGTGTTGTGGATCTTTATGCTTCATATTTGTTAGTTTGAGGCTTATGATTTTGCCAAGGATTTTTACTTTTTATGTGGACAATAGGTAGTTGCTGCAGGAATGTTTATGGTTTGCTTCAAGATGCCATTTACTCCATTTTCCCCAAGTGCATAATTTTTGTTGATTACCCTTTCTGTTATATATGTCATGAAGAATGCAGTTGAGAATGCCCGATTGTTTCTTCATTTTTCTCCTCATTTTGCTCATTTTCTTTGGCTATTGATTCTTTTTCTTTCTCAATCCAGACTTTGGCTATCCTTGGTGGTTCTTTTGCGAAAACAAAGGTACCAAACTAAAAGGTTCTTCGCAGAGGTACATTGAACAAGTGCAAACCCCTACTTTGTACAAATTATAGATTTAAACTTTTGAATCTTATAAATTTCTGCACTTTTGAATCTTCAATTTTTAGAGAAAGTTATTGGTGCGAGCAAGGCTACATGGTGACTCTTTGTCGCAAGTCGAGCAGTTCATGTCATGCATCGGATCCACGCATCTTGAACGTTTACCTGGCGCATTATAGAATTGTAGAGAACTTAGATACCATGTGCATTTTTCACAAGGTATGTAGATTTGAACTGGATATATGTTGAACTGTATAGCAAAACTGATCTATGTTTCTAATGCAAACGGGTGCTAGAATCCTCTTTAGGTGACATTGCGAGATGAATTAGATGTGTTTTATGTGGAAAGTCATATATGAATGTGGCCATTGCAACCCCATTTGTTTTCCTGTGCCTAATTGCATAAGCTTTTTATTTCTTTTCTCTTTTCCATCCACGAGACAATCTTCAAGGTCTACATTATAATGAAGATGTTATCATCATTCTGGTATCATGGAAAGTGCAGTTTGGGTAATTTAACATTCTATTAAAGTTTAGCTTAGTATACTTTGTTACCATGCCTTATATAGCCAAGGCATAATCAGCCTTGATCGTCAAAACTATGACTTTGTGGACAGATATCTATCCAAGTAGGATGACAAGATGACAAAGATATATTTTACGCAGTTTAATTAGGCACTCATGCAAGCTTTCTTTTTATAAACATGCATGCAAAGGCATGTTCAAACATGTTGTTTTTATCCTCTTCTCTTGCATTTCATTCTTTTCTTTGTGATTGCATCCATCATGTGATATATTCGCATTTAAATGAGATTGGTTTCTGTCATATTGCTATGTGCCAACTTCATCAAGCAAAAATTCATCTTATCTTATCTTATCTTATATCACAATGTTGCTCATGATATCTAAGGATGGTATATCAAGCAATGGATGTCCATCATAATGTCGTCTTAACTTTGATTGTATCTCCCTCGAAAATGCCAAGGATACGAACTGGTTGTGGCTATTGAATACGAATTTTGAACTTGCGGAAGGCCATTGAATACGAATTTTGAATTTTGCCTTCTTCTACTCCCAATCCGCTAGCCCATCCCTTGCCAGAAGACCAATCTGCATAGAGCATTTGAAGTTTGTGATTGAAAAACTGGAGCCTAGCAGAGTTAAGCTGTTTGATTTTTTTATTTTCATCATTTTCTTTGGTTGTCGGAACTGACCATAAACTTGCAGGACATTCACCAACAGCTTGGGATCGTTCACCAATAGCTTGGGACGTTCACCAACAACAGGAGATTATGTAATTTAAAATATGTTGAAAATCAAGCCTTGACAGCTAATGGTTAGAAGCTCCATTAAGAATGAAGTGCCCCTGCATCCGAACATTTTGCGCTTACAAAAATTTTGCTCAATTCTTATGCAACTAGAAAATTACTGCAGGAAATGGTCTGCAAATTCTCTGGTATTTCTCGACTTCCCCCTCTATTTGACTGTTCAAACAAGCGTGATTTTTATTGGAATTCTTTATCAACTTGAGTATAGAATTTTTATGATTGAGCAATCTATGGACTGGACATGGATTTGTGTGCCATCTATTTGGAATATTTTGTCTTCCTTTACTTATTGTGGATAGCAAGGACATAATCATGGTGTCATTTTTGATAGGCAAGTAACATATATGAAATGTACAAATCTTTCTCTCCTGCAGCTGTACCAAGAAGATATAGACAATTCTATATGTAATTTCAGTCTCATGGATGCTATTTTTTTGCCCTAGATCGAGGATCATGATTGTTAATGGTAGTTTGTAAAGGATAAAAAGTCTTTTCCACTCCAGCCTAGACGACAGCTACACAACAAGCAGTGGCGATGATGAGCTTGAGAGGTTGGCCAAGGAAGCTGGAAAGAGATATAAGGATAAAGGATACCTCGAGGGTTGTATTGGAGAAGGCGGAGTATTTGTTTAATGATGTCAAGCAGAGGGTTGTACATTTTCAGGGAAAGAATAATCTTTAGGGAAAAGAACAACAATTTGCAAACTTGGCAATAAGAAGTTTGAGAAGATGGGTTATGAGTTCAAAAGAATACAGAAATGTGGAATAAAGAGTATCGTTTTATGGAAATAGAGAAGATATTAGAGTGTCTAATATTACACGCATGTTTATTACTGCTTGACGTCTTACACATCTTGGACTATAGCCATAACCTTCTCAATGTTCAACCTTGACCCAATTATGTATATCTTGGGCCAATATGATGTTTGGAAGCACATCACGATCAATCCAGGAATACCATCACACATTATTTATTGCAAGCATTATGAGGATGAAATCCGCAACATGCTACAAAAATGGAAGATATTAAAAATGAACACCTACAAATGTATCACAGCACCATAGAAGTACCTTTGGCTTTTCTTTTTCATTCTATCATAATATACATTAACATTCTTTGATATATGAATGAACCCCCAGACGGTTTTCTGGTGTGGAAGTATCTATTATCACACTCAATTTAAACCATATCAATCCAAGAAAGTATGCGTGCACATGCACCTATTTTCCACCTTTGATTCCACCACATACCCATTACAATCACATGTGCCTACAATGCCAATATCCAATTTTCCACTACACTCCAATTGCAATTGTGTCGACTAAACATTAGATATGCTATCTCCTACGAATCACAAGCACCAATTGAAAAACCCTTTATGCCCTTTATCTCGAGGTGTGATCCCTGAGGACGGGATCCCTAGAGGGGCGCGTGGATCCCTGAGGGCTGGATCCCTTAGTTGCTGCGCAGATAGAATCAAAAAAAAAGCCCCTTTAAGCAAAAATCCGCCAAGTTTTCTTTCATCCTCCACGGAATCGGGCCGGGTTTGTCTTGAGGTTGGTTTGAATGGGCTTGAGAAGATTCAGAGTTTGATGCCAAGGAGGAAGAGAGGCATTCTACAAAGCAAAAATCCGCCAAAAATGGCCCTAAACTCTTTCACCTTTTACAGAAGTAAAATCCTTATCTCCCGATCACACGCCCCTCTCCCATCCTCCGGGATCACACCTCTGGGATCCCCCAATCAAGGGTAAAACTATCCTACGCCTCTACACTCCATTACATCTACGAGCATAATTAGATTTATAACTCTTTATTCTACCTACAAACTTTATCATGTCTACTCAGTTCACACATCCACTAATAATGCCTGGCATTCTTTCTAAACGTTAAAATTGTCTATCTATCTAAAATTGCATATTTATTTAACATGACTTTGTAATAACCATAAGGTCTACTTTTGCCAAACATGTTACAATTGTTCTATCACTCATATTCTAAACATAAGCTGGCTATATATGCAAATTTTTTGCTTTTACCCATTTAAATAATTCCAGCCTTTAATGTTATCATCCTAGGTTCTTTCAAAGGGTCCAACCTTTAATATTGTCATCGTAGTTAGAGGAACTAGTTAGTCCTCCTAGATGCACCATTATTTCAGACATGACTCTAAATATACAATTCTCTTATTCCCCACCTTTCAATAATGATATACAACATTTTGGCATTGATCACCCATTTTTACGTATGTGAGATGAGGTATTCACCATTGCACATAGTAGAGAGGTTGTTACAAGCTAGGTTGGGATGGATGCAATTCAATGGATGACATCCCATTTCAACATTAATCATGCAAACTAAACTTCACACTTTGATCCATCTATAGACATGGCAAATCTATAACATTTCATTCCACTTACAACCTCCATTACATCCACCCATGACACACATCCACAACTAATGCCCGGCATCGCCGGGCACACGTTCCTAGTAGAATTTAAAATTTCATTTTGGGCGGAGAAAAATAACGTAAGAGCCCAAGAACAAGCAGGATTCCGGCCTAAGCATTCTACCATAGATCATCTGGTCACATTTAGAGTAATGCAGGACTCGGTAAAAGGCAAAAAGAAGCCCTTTTTGTAGTCTTCATTGACTTTACAAAGGCATTTGACATGGTAGGAAGAAATAAACTATGGGACAGCTTGGACAGAATTAAGGTGCCCATATAATATAAAAATGCTGTGCTAAGGCTATATGAGAAGGTATGGCTTCAACTTTTCTTTCCATTTTCAAAAAAGTCAGATATTAAGATTGAAAGTAATATCAGGGTCAAGCAGGGATGTCTTTTGTCACCTACTCTTTTTGGTATCTTTATAGATGACCTGGAGAAATGGGTAAAGGAACTAGGGAGAGAAGGCACGCTAGTTGCAGGGTATGCTATCATGCTTTTACTCTATGCAGATGATGTAGTGTTGCTTTCGAGAAGCCAGGAGGGGTTACAGAAGCATTTGGATGCTATGGCGAAGTTCGTGATGCTACGGAATGGAGATAACTGAACAAAACAAAAGTTATTCTCTTTGGTACAATCGCTTGATCATAAATATGAATCAAGTACAAAGATAGGCAAATTGAAATAGTATCTTGCTACAAGTATCTTGGGCTTACAATTGAAAAGAATTTTAGGTGGAACATGGCATTGGAGCAAGGAGGAACGGGGGCTTAAAGCCTTGTTTGCAATGCAAAAAAAATGCAAAGAGGTAAACGCTTTGGAATTTTAATCTAAAGAAAATGTTATTTAAATCCATAGTGCAGCCCGTAGTCCTATATGGATGCTTTAGGTTTGGGGGGCCCAGCTTACCTTTTGAACAAGTGGGCGTAAGGTTGAAAGATCGCAAAAAGAAATTCCTTCATAGTGAATTAGGTATTAAAATGCACAAAAAGTATGAAATTATGTTGGCGAATGTGATATGCTCCCTATGGAATATAAAGCCTTATGCAGATTTTTGGCCTATCTAAGCAGGATGGGAGACAAGAAAGAGGATAGTTTTCCACGATTGGCACAAAAAAATGAGGATAGTTTTCCAATGATTTACACTATGTTATTCTTTAGTCGGATTTTGAATCTTTTCTATGCATCATCAATAATTTAGGACCGCCTCCGTGCGGTTCACAAATTATTTGCATGACTAAAAGTATTTGAATGATGCTTAACTCATGCGAGTAGTCGGTGCGTGTAGTCGATGCTTAACTCACACGCAGCGAATCGATCTTTGGGAAGTCCGGCATGTTGGGTGGTCGATCGGACCTCCCATGTGCTCAGGGGAGATGGCCCATGCCGGGGGCCGGCCGTAATGGTGCCAAGCCTCATTTGGATTCAACCCCGCATATGGCATGGCAAGAACGGCCTCAAATTGTGACCGCCCTTCATTCCTAATGTTGCGGGATAAATCCGGCACTTCCTTTTCTGCGGGGCCCCTATTTCGATTTTGTAGGGCGAGGTTTACAAGCTCAACGATTGATGAGGTTTACAAGTCGTGCTTTAGATTATGCAGCCTCAAGTTGTTTTTTAGATTATGCAAGGATTTCACGCAGTTCAGTTGGCGTGTAGAGCTCCGGATATAGAATAAATGATAGAATGGGGCGGTTGATGTGGAAGCATGCTGAGCCGAAATTTGGGATAAAAGCTTACGGATGAACGCCGCCTCTTGTCTTGGACCGCCAAAAACATTTTCTTTGTTCATTTCCTTTGTTCTTTTACAATGGTTCGTGAACCTATATTGGCCATTCCTATACGTATTTTTATACGTACATACATATGCTTTCGGGAGCCGGCATGTATGTAGGGGCCGGCGAATGTGTGGACCCTAGATCTGGCATATTTCTAGGAATATGCCAAAATCCAATGAACCTTAAAAAACAATAACGATTGAACAAATAAGGAGTGAACAATATATACAGGCAAATTTTTTAGTTATAGACGACCTGAAATATTTTTGGAACCCTGTATTACAATACTTTTTGGGGCCCCGTTCCGATCGGGGGTGCTTGAATGACCTGCAAAGGCCAAAGTGGAACTTCTCTTCTGTCTGACGATTCTACTACTTTCGTAAAACCTTTTTCAACAGAGGTGCTTAGATCAACCTTCAATAGAGGTGCTTATCTAAGCTAGTTGACCGATCAACTGAAGCTGCTTTAGCATTTCCACTTTTAGGGAGTGATTTTGAACAACCAGAAAACTACTGAATTTGAATAAAAACCGCGATCCAGGTTAGAGCAGGATATGGAGCTCGCTCAGACAGAGGCCAATTTTGTTGCGCTTTCTCCCGTTCATTGGCTCGCTCGAACTGCGGCCATTTTCCCAGAACGCACAGCTATTATTTATGGCTCCATTTCCTATACTTGGTTTCAGCTCCTGAATAGATGCCGCCGTCTTGCATCCGCTCTTTCTCTCAGTGGCATTTCTCCTGGCGATGTGGTACGTTTTTTCTCCTTCGTTTTGATCATAGTGGCATTTCTCCTGGCGATGTGGTAAGTTTTTCTCCCATGGTTTTAGATCCTCTGAAGTAATATGTATTATGTTCTTGCCTGTTTTCACACTATATGTTAATTCTGATTTACACTATGTTATTCTTTAAGTTAGTCGGATTTTGAATCTCTTCTGTGCATCATCATTAATATTTAGGACCGTGTCTGTGCAGTTGACAAAATATTTGTATGACAAAAAGTATTTGGATGATGCTTAACTCATGCAGGTAGCTGTGCTTGCACCAAATGTACCAGCAATGTATGAAGTTCATTTTGGGGTGCCAATGGCCGGAGCCATATTAAACTGCATTAATGTACGCTTGGATGCTCGAACAGTGGCAGTGCTTTTACATCATTCGGAAGCGAAGGCCATAATAGTGGATCAAGAATATGTTTCTTTGGTCTCAGAAGCCATCTCAATATGTGCCAAGGATAACTCTGTTTCTTATTCACCCTTGATTGTGGTAGTACCAGATCTGCAACATGATCTTGAACATAGTGAAGGAGCCTTGGTGTATGAAGATTTCTTGCTCAGAGGAGATCCAAAGTATAGATCAAAGTGGCCTGCAAATGAATGGGATACCATATCATTGTGTTACACATCTGGCACAACTGCAAGTCCTAAAGGAGTTGCTCTCAGCCACAGAGGTGCTTATCTCTCGGCTTTGAGTAACATAGTCTCATATGAAATGAAGCATGGACTTGTGTATCTATGGACACTTCCCCTCTTTCATGTACATGGGTGGTGCTTTGTTTGGACTGTGGCAGCTATAGGGGGCACAAATGTTTGCCTTCGTCGAGTAAGTCCTTTTTTCCCTTTGTTCTTGTCAAGTTCTAAGTTTTTTCTGTATTTCTAATAAAGATTGATCACTTGGCCACAGGTGACTGCAAAGGCTACATATTCAGCAATTTCCAAGCACGCTGTCACACACCTTTGTGCAGCACCTGCAGTTTTAAACACTATCATGCATGCTGAGGAATCTGAAAAAATGCCTATAAAGGAAGTGCAAGTGATAACTGGTGGAGCACCTCCACCTGCCAAGCTCTTGGCCAATTTAGAGGAGCAAGGTTTTTGTGTAACACACTTATATGGTCTCTCAGAAGTATCTGGTGCATCAGTCTATTGTGCATGGAAACCCCAGTGGGACTCCTTGCCTTCAGAGCAACGCGCTAACTTAAAATCTAGACAAGGTGTCAAGGTACTAGCACTAGAAGAGCTTGATGTTGTGGATTTGGAAACCATGGCTCCTGTTCCCTCTGATGGCAAAACTATAGGAGAAGTTGTCATGAAAGGTAACACAGTTATGAAGGGCTACTTCAAGGATTCACAAGCATGCAAAAAAGCTTTTAGAGGAGGATGGTTCCACTCTGGAGACTTGGCAGTGAAACATCCAGATGGTTATATTGAGATTAAAGATCGCGCCAAAGACATTATCATTTCAGGAGGAGAAAACATCAGCAGCTTGGAAGTTGAGAGCATTCTTTTCAAACATCCCTTGATTTTAGACGCTGCAGTAGTTGCAAGGCCAGATGAAAAGTGGGGAGAATCACCATGTGCTTTTGTTGCTTTGAAGAAGGGCGCTCATCTTGGTGAAGAGGATATTATCAGATTTTGCAGAGAAAATTTGCCTCATTTCATGGTTCCTCGAACTGTTATCTTTGGTCCTTTGGCCAGAACTACCACTGGTAAAGTCCAAAAGCATGTGTTAAGATCTAAAATTAAGGAGCTTGGCCCCCTCCTCCACGACTTCAGTGTCCATTTAAAAAGTAGCCTGTAAAATATAAATCTGACAATCATCCAGCATGTCAAACCACAGATGAAAGAATAATAACTTGAAATTTTGGTCATCTTAAAACACGAAATGGCCTGTATGGGTTTTTGTCGCTAATGCAGGCCAATTGCTCATCAAAATTTTTGTGGCAAGTGTTCAACAAAATTTAGTGTTGATGCCATTTCTACTTCCAAAACACAAAGGGCATATGTTAATAAGGAAAAAACGTTGGTTTGTCGAGCCTTAGGTCATATGGACAGGCTAAAAACGGTGTCGAAATGATGTTTTCAGAGCTCCCACTTACCCATTTCTAGCTTATTACTAGAGATAAAACAATGCTTGCATAAATCCTATTTAGTTACTACAAGAAATTTATCGCGTAGGCCAAGGCAGGAGGATTTGTGTAACTTTGGAACAAGGTTTATGCAGCATGGCTTAAACCTAGTCATAACATCACCTTTGAGAATTTCCATTTGGACTTTCTGAGGGCTTTGAAATTGATGAGCCACGTGCTTCGCTTCATTTTGACGACTTGTCAAACAATTTGGAAGGTCCTTTTGAAGAGATATTGCAAAGGTCTAGTGCATGTTGAGTCATCTCTATACACGTGAATTTCTATGTTATGTAGCTTAAGTTGTAGTTGCTTTAACAATGGCAAACCAAGCCCAGCCCTGGGCTATAAGATTTTGTGTCTATAAGGGATTGAGAGTTTTATGCTTTTGCAAATTAATTATTTGTGCACCTTATTCTACAACCAGCTTTCATACATGGGACTTGCATTGCCATCGGTGCTACAATAGCATTTTGTATGATGTTATTGAGATTGCAAGTACATTTCAAAAAGCATATAGGAAACAACCACTCTACAGATTAAGTGTCCCATGTAATAGTAAGCCATGTGTATCTTGCTTTGAGTTTCATTGAATTGCATGTTTTGCTTAAGATTCAATGATGAGTGTCCCTCCAAGTTTGGAGATATTGTCAAGTTTGCAGCTGAGGAGACTTTTCAATCATCTGTTTCTATAGTTAAATTTGTTCTCATATTCAAATGAATTCTTCCTGTAGCGTAAACTCATTACCTTCTAAGGCTTTATCTGCTTATTCTTGGTTGTTTAGGCAAAAACAAAGCCAAATATCTACTATGTCTTTTCGTTTTGGTGGTGGTACAAATCTTTTTGCTTTGAGGTCATAATCTCGATAGAACGCCTATCATATCTTAACTTCATAGATTAAGAGGTCAATTTGAAAGAAAACAAATTCCACTTCAAACTTTTGTTTGCATCAGGTAGGATTTTTTTTACAATTGGAGCTACTCTAATACATGATGGAAACACTAGTTATGTTCAATAAAATGGTATTGTTATTAGCAATCTTAATGCTATAAGAAACTTATGAGGGTTTGGGTGGGTTCCATATTTGTATTTGAACCTAAAAAAAAAAAAAAAAAAACTAGCAAAAGGGCAAGCTTGGGGCAAAGCTAGGGTTTTGGAGGAGGTTGGAAGAAGTTGTTGGTTTGTGTCTATATTGGAGTAATGAGCACCATAAGCTTTTGAATGGATAATATACAAATTTGGCACTCACAAATGGAGGAATCCAATCGAATTAATTTGGAGGGCGCAAGAGATACCATGTGGTTTTTGGGCTATATGTCAAGTTTGAATGATTTAAGATTTAGTTTACATGTTTAGGCTATAAAGAAATCTTTTTACCATATAGACTAGTTAATGATTTTAGTGTTGGTTAATGGGAGTTATATGGGCAGAGCAAAGTAACAAATAGACATTGTCATAAAATCTCAGGCTCTTTCGACCTTATTATGTTACGAAGAGGCATCCTCTTCAAATATTTAACTTCGTTGTGATGACCAAGTCTAAACCCTAAGCATTCTATAAGTAGACTCGTAACAATCGGTTTCGCGCGATCTAAATTTGTAAACATGTGGCTCTTAAGAACATTATAGTGGGCTAGTACAAGACTGGTCCATATCGTGAATCCTTCCATGAAACAATTTCAAATTCTGCATGATCTGCAAATATTAAGATAACTTCTAGTGACTTTGGGGCAATGTCACATAGTCCATCTTTTAAGCCCATGATAAATCAATGAAATCCATCAGTGGGTTGTGCTTCCCAACCGCTAATATGTAGCATAATAACAGGGGGTTTCTTTTGTATTTTTGTACTTTTTTCCCTAAGGTTTTTATATGATTTCATGGATGTATTTGATGAGCCATACTAATTAGTATATCTAGAGTCGCGATACGCTTGAACTAATTTTGATGCCTATATCCAATGGTTTAGATCCATTATATTTTGTTATTATATTGTATTTTTCTTATTTTATCACATTACGCCGACATGCAAGTCTCGAGAGAACCCATTTTAGGGTTTGAGGGGTTATGGGCCTAATTTGCTTCGTGGGTGTCCAAGTTAGTTCTTGCATCGAGGGCTCTGCGTTTTGTGGCTTCAATGACACCAAGTCCGGTTGCTTCCCGGTTTGGTCCGATACGAGGTTAATCGGTTTGACGTTCATTCTTAGTTGCTTTGGTACCGCAAACCGTGCATCTTGGCCGAGGAAGATTTATCCAATGCATCATCTCTTCCTCGGCTTCAAAGCAAGAAATTTGTCACCGATCCAGGGGGCTCCCCAGATTCGCCATCTTTGCAAAGTTTGCCGATCTTACTGTGTTTACACTTTTTCGGTGTGAAACCGATGTTTCGGAGGCCATAATAAGAGAGAGTGAAGCCAAGAAAAAATGAAGCTAAGCAATACTTGAGGATGTCTTGGCTGGCATTTCCACAAGTTTGTTGAACTGCTTTTTTTCTTTAATTTTGGCTCCTATTCAAATGTAAAGGATTTGATTTTTATCGATAAATACAGTCCTGCGTGTTAAAAAAACAAAACAAGTTATTCATGCCGTCTTGGTGAGGCTTTCTGAATATGTCCGAGTCTTGAAAAGGCGGGTCTTTTAGAGGAACGGAGACAATTCAACTTCATGATGCCGCTCGTAGAGTAAGTACTTCCTTGTTATGCTTTTACTTGTTAAAATTTGTGCATAATATGTCATGAGCATCCGTCGGCGCATTGATTTAAAAGTCGCATCGGAATCCTCCCCAGAAGTTCAAATGCCTAAAGGATCGGAAATTTTAAATGTTCAGCCCTTTCATTGGTGCATTGCCAATCAATGTTCGTGACACACATCTAACTCCTGCAAAAGAGTACATGAAATTATGGGGAACTTCTTTGTACAAGGAGGGATCTAAGGCAGATGGTATATGGTTGATTGCCAATGGGGTTGTGAAGGTAAAGCTCTCACTTTTTCAACGTCCTCACATTGAGCTACAAGTTAAACAATTGTTTATCCGCTTTGCGTGGGAAAAAGTCATTTTGGAGCACTTCAATCGATCCCAAGTAGAGGACTTCTCTTGGCGGGTAACTTAAATTCAATAGATTGCGATTCTAGGTAATTTAACACCTAAAATGAATTTGTTGCGTGAAAGTGCTCTTGTTGTTGCGAAGATCATCTTACCACAGTTATTTGAAGCAGCTCCAATGCAAGAGATGCGGGCAATGGTCATGGATGGTTCGATTAACTATTCATTCATTCGTGGGGAAATCATTGAACTACATGCAGGTGAAGTTGCAATACTGTTGGAAGGGTTTCTAAAACAAGAAGGGAAGGAGGAAATTATAACAGCACCTTCTGAATATGCACCCAAACGAAAGGGGGTTTCAGGGGGATTTTAATTTTAATGTGTTGAATGTAATGGTTTGTGTGAATTAATGTTGATTGTAGTGATGTGTTGGTTGGCCTGCTGCTGTATGTCTTCCTCAAATCTAGTCATTTCCCTTTTATATAGCTTTAAAGGCCCTTCAAATATAATTAATTGCTACCCCTTATTGAAAAGTTAAAGGTAATGGCCCTTTTATAATATATCAGTTCGAGCAGGATAATGTCAAGTTTTTTCGCTACCATATCATTCTTTAGGATGTCTCCATTAATCTAGAGAAGATTAGCATAGTTCTTGATTGAAAAGCACCTTCCCCAGTTAAGGATGTATAGTGCTTCTTGGGGTTTGCCAATTTTTATCATCAAGGACTATTCGGATATTATCTTGCCTTTACACATCTTACCAGGAAGAATCTTTCTTTTGAGTAGACAATTGACGCAGAATTAGCATTCATCACTTTGAAGCATGCTTTCATAGCAGCACATGTTCTTGTGCACTTAGATCCTTTGCACCTCTATGTTCTTGAAGCTGACGCATCAGATTTTGCTCTTGGCAGCATCTTCTCACAGGAGGGGGGTGATCATGAACTGCACCCCATCGCCTATCATTCCTGAAAGTTCCAGGCTGTTGAAATCAACTATCTCATTTACGATAAAGAAACTCTTTTCAGGAATGGCAACAATTTCTTAAAGGCTCTCCCCATAAGGTAACTTTATATGCTGATCATTGAAGCCTAGAGTATTTTCAGTCTGCTCGAGTATGTAGTCGTTATCAGCCTCGACAGGATATACAAATGTTATCCTGATTTGAGTTTAACATCAAATTTTGGCCTGAAAAACGAAATGCTCTTTCCTGCAGATTGCATTTCAAACCTAAGGTCAGGAAGCTAGCATTTGATCATCAGTCCCATGTCATTCTTGGTCCAGTTGATTGCAGCTTCTAGCTACTTCTTTATTCGAGGTCCCTCATGATAGTACTCTACTGGATATAATCAGAACGGTGCTTACCATGGATTCCTTGGCTTCCTTTCTCACCTTAGTTCTTGCGCTTCCTCAAACACTCCACCTCAAGATTCAGACTATGATACTTTTCATATTTGTGATGCCCTAATTTTTCCACGCGATATCTTGTATGTTTCTGATGGTGCTCTTCGACTTCAAGTTCTGCAGTCCTATCATGATTCTCCCCTCATCGGCCACTTTGAAATTGCCAAGGTTCAGGAACTCGTTGCTCGAGATTATTGGTGGCAGGTCTCTGTCGCATTGTCGAGACTTTTTGTATGCTCAAAGGCTCCCAAGCATCTTTCATATCGCCTGCTTCAAACTTTACCAGTCCCAACTGATCCTTGGAAGAGCATTTCAGTGGATTTCATTGTCAAGCTTCTACCTTCCCAGAGCCATGACGCTATCCTTGTTGTCATTGACCACTTCTCTAAGATGGGGCATTTCATTCCTTGCAACAACTCCATCTCCAGCGAAGACATAGCTGATCATTTGCTTCGAGAAGTAGTTCGACTCTATAGCTTACCAGACACCATTGTCAGTGGCTGTTGTCCCCAGTTTGTTGATGGCTTATGGAAGCATCTTCTGCAACTCTTAAATGAGGAACATTCGTTCTCTTTCGAACATCACCCAGAGACCAATGGGCAAGTGGAGTACACTACTCAGACACTTGAGTAGTATTTGTGATGCTTCATCAATTATCAGTAAAATGACTGGGTTGATTGGGTAATTCTGCAGTGGTCCGTCATTGCCCCAGGATATGAGTCGATTAATCCCAGTGCCAAGGCTTGGCTCGAGAAGCTCCACAGGTACCCGGATCACCTTCAGCACCATCTTTTTCAGGCCCAAGCATGTTAACATTATCATCATCAACACTGTGAAGATGCTCCTCCTTTTGCTATTGGTAATTTTGTTTAGGTCGTACGCCAAGAGCTCGTCCCTGTAACATGCTTGTCTACCAGTGATTGGGTCCCTATCGGATCATTGATCGAGCCATCAGTTTCACTTCACCTAGTATTCCATGCTCTTTTATTGGAATTATGTATGGCAAATCTATTTCTAGATCGAGTACCTCCGCCTCTACCACTAGTCGAGATTGACGAGCATGAGGGATTTAAAGTTCACCAAAAGTTTGAACTCCAAGTTCCTGCGGCATCATCTTTTTTATTTGGTCAATTGGGAAGGATATTCTCCAAGTGATTGAATTTGAAAACTTGCCGAGAATTTGTCTAACGCTCCTGACAAAATTGCGGAGTTTCATTGACGTTACCCAGATAAGCCAAGTCCGAGTACTCCAGCTCCAGCTCCACAGACTCGTCACCATTATAGGAGGGGGATGGTGTGACACCCATATGGGTATTATGCATATATACAAAGATGGTCATCACATAGATACAAAAAATAGTTGCACAAGGCCTTGTTCGAATTTACAACTTCCTAGTTGCAAGCAACATACGTTTGCCAACTAAGTTAACTACACTCTTTGTGGATATCATCTTGCATCTTCCTCAAATGCTACTGGTTTCCAAAAGGTTTTAGAAAGATTCTAGAACCTAGGTGCATATGCATCATATGGCATGATCTCATCCATTGGAGTGGTGCGATCTTGACCATTGGTCTTATTGTTATTGAACCATTTTGGTTTAACGCCAGTCTTGAGCCTTCTATCTCGAGTCCTTGCATTCTGCTCAGTTATATCAAGTATTTCCAGCATTCTAGCATATTTTTTGTATATTTCTTTTAGATTTATTGCGTATTTCCTCTTGTTTTCTCGTAGATGCATGACACTTATGCCTCTTGGTTGAAGATTTTTGTAGAGTGAAACAAAAAGGATATAATAGCTCGTTCTTTGATCCTTTATGCGTTATGGAAATTATGTTGTGGATGCCATTAAAAAACAACCACGTGCCAAAAATAGACGTCCTTATAAAGAGAAAAACTAAACAACCATGTGCCATAATGGGAACTTGACAACAAGATAGCCAGCTATAGTGTGTGTGGTACATATAGAATATATGCTGGCAATCGCATGAACTTGGATCACGCGACATTCTAGTCAACATGGATGGATGCGATGTTCATAGCCATGAATATTTTAAATGCAGTAAAATGACCTGATTGTGATATCGCTCCAAACTCCTTGTCATGTACCATTCTATGCATGTGAGAAATTCCAAGAGGGTTATTGTAAAAAGTCAAATTTTAAGCATTAAGCTAAGTTCCAAACCAAATAGTGATTTATGAGATGGGACAATAGAAGTTTAATATGCATTGGAAAGTGGTCCTTGAAGTAATATGTAAGCTCTTTGTCTTGTAGCAAGCAACCTATGCATGTGGGCTTCCATCAGGGTTCGAAAAAATTTGAGATACAACCAAAGAATTATATCCATAGTTATTGGATTTTATAAAATTGAACTAGAAACCCAAGTTCCAAAACATAAATTAACGGAAAAATAAGATACTAAACTAGATGTGGGCTTGGCTGCTCACATCTAGTTGCAAATTTGCCTTGATTTATCAGCCTTTAAAAGCTGAAATAAAAGTACATAAATTAACAGAAAAATAAGATACTAAACTAGATGTGGGCTTGGCTGCCCATTATACATATGGCAATTTGCCTTCCATTTCCAAATTTGCAGTTCTGTGAAGTCAAAATCACTAGCATAAGAAGGACCATTTATTATTATTAAACTTTTATTTTTTTTTAAGGGTAAGATTTTTTTGATTAATATAAAAACAAGGTGCATGATCTTCTTATGGGCTCCACAATAGGCCAGATAGGAAGTATACAATGCTCTTGGTCACCAGATAGAAAGAATTGTAACAAAAAATACACGCAGCCATCAAACTGAAAAACTACCCTAAGATCACGTCCATGTACTATGGTCAAGGTTCTCAACCTCTTCTTCATCCCTGCAAAATGAGATGCTCCTCAGCCTTTTAGTTCTTCCAGTACTAGAGGGCGTGGCCTTCTTCCCAACTATTGTAGGTACTGTGGGAAGGTAATAGCACTTGTAGAGTGCAATCAAAATTATTCCTCAAGATCCTTGAAGAACGTGGCCCCCAATACCTGAAGAAGAATAAGATAGGCAAGTCGCTCTTGATTGTATGAGAACGCCTGAAGATCTGCCTTCTTCTCCTACTAGCAGTACTATCGAGGCTTACCTGCTCTTCCAGGAATATGCTCCACTACCAAGAAGCCCAACCCGCAAGATTTTAAGCAAGATTGCCAACTGTCTTCCCACTAGCAAGGTACTATAGGCATTTCAACAAGAGCTCCCTCCACTACTAGAGCAACCTGCTACTCCACTTGTATAACTGCCTCAACCTCTTCTCTACAATAAAGTTACTATAGACTAGGTTACTCTTTCCATGTAGAGCTTCAAGGCAAAGTAACATATATTCAACAGTTTTGAATACTACAAGAGAAAGCCAATCGCAATTCTAATGGAAATTTTCCAGAGAAGCCTCCAGTAAGATGCTGCAGCCCCGCAGAAGGACCATTTATAGTTATGCAAACATATGCATCTAGACTATCCACACTCAGCTGTGAATGCCAATTATCTTTTATGCTGGTCCTATTGCTGAATACACTTTCACATATGGTATTGCTTGCACATTGGACCAAGGCAATCTAAAGCATTGACAAATTATTGAACCTTAATGTATTCGATGGACTTGATGCAATCAACATGCACACATTCTCATGGCCTTTGTGAGACAAATTAACTATAGCATAAATTCTAGAATCTGAATATTTTCTTAGCACTGTCGAGTCTATCAAATGTGGTACTACTTTCTGTGATCCCTCACCTTCTTTGTTGTGCAATAGAATTCAATAAGTGCTTCTAAACTACTGTCACCAAATGTGCGTGTGGTTTAGTAGATTTTTTTTTGGAAAGTTCCAGGCATAAGAGCACTAAAATGCTGCAAAGTAGATGTATTTTCAAATCTGCCTGCAAACAGTCACAAATTGCTTTAGCAAAAAAAATTTATCATGCAATGAGCAATCTCCAAGTCTGCTCCTTCAATGTCTCTTGATATGTTGAATCCTCCATGCTTATTTCCATGAAAGAAGACCTCAAATCCAACAGTCAAATTGAGACCTCCTAGAGTTACTTCCCTTTTTGGTTGGTAGGCATGATAAATATGGCATTCACATGAACTTATATGGCATTTTAGTAACCATCATGGCTATGTCAATTCTAAGTTATCATGGCTGTCATGGCTATGTTGAGATTTAATCGCACTGTCGAGACTTTTACATGCTCATATGATACTTACTGCCATGCAAAAGATCCCATGCACGGGGGATGCACTTAGTAATAAAGGGTTATGGACGTCTGCCTTTGAAAGGTGGCCAAAAACATCCCTAGTATAATGAACTTCGAAAGCTAATTTAGGCCCTAAAATATATATATTGCCCCAGATCATGGCTAAAAAACCCTCCTAATTGTAAGTATATAAATATGAAATGGTAACAAAAACCCCTTTATTGAACGTATATATCCCATACTGTAAACAATACTGAATCCTAGGAATGCACCTTCTACATGACCGGCTTCAGCCTCTACTAGTTCCAATCAGTCTTGAAAGAGCATTTTCGGTGGATTTCGTTGTCGAGCTCCCAAATTCCCAAGGCGATGATCTCATCCTTGTCATCGTTGTCTGCTTTTTCAAGATGGCAGATTTCATTCTGTATGGCATATTTATCTCCAATGAAGCCACAAAGGCATTCCGCCTCCTGGCAGAATGCGCCAGGGCCTTTATGGCGCAATTACTTAGTACGGAATTGAATGCCAAGATTAGTCTCTTTGCGTTGTATTAGTCCCAGATTATTCTCTTTGCATTGTAATTGCCCTTTTCAAAACCACATCGCATATTAGACAAATCCTACTTTCCTTTTTAGCAGATCTTCTATATAGATGTCAAGTGTGTGCCCGATAAACCCCCCTTGCCAAATGGCAATACCCCATTTGGTCCCTTCTAACCTAACCCTAAAAGTTCACATATAAGGAACCAAAGGGGAAACCCTAAACCTCTCTTCTTTCGTATTTTGGACTTCCTTGAGCCATGCCGGCTAAGGCAAGCTGCATTTCACATTGCCAGGCACTGCTGAGCCGCCTTTGCACATTAGATTCATCAAGAGCAGCAGTCTTCAGCAAGAACAAAGGCATGGATGCAATCCGGGGAGCTGGAGCTAGCCAAGGATCAGGTAACTTGCGATTCTATTGTGCAAAGCCGCCTCTTAGCCCAGCAATGAGTTAGAATAGTATGTTAGATCAGTCCTATCAGCCTTGTAGATCCTAAGATCACCAGCCGTAACGAATGAACCTAACCTTGTATGATTAGGTAAGATAGATTAGATCTTATTCAGTATTTCAGTTTTTGATGTTGATCTTTGATGTGATGAGGTCCATTCTATGCTCTCCTGTGTATCAACACTTTTGCCCGGTGCAAGGCTCAGAGAAAAGCCAAATCAGGCATTGAATGCTGGATAAATCCCGCTCTGAGCAAAATCAAACCAAGCGTTATATGCTAGATAATTTTTTTTAAAGGACTCATAGATTTTGGTTGAAGTCCTAAAGCTGATAATCTAAGGAGATGCCATAGCCTCCCTCAGGGGAGGGGGGGGTTCGCTTAATGTTCTTAAAGTCTGACTTGTAGCAAAGATGCCGAAACCCCATTCTTGACAAAATACTTGGTTCCGGTTAACATGTTTTTAGCTGGAGATTTGTTATGCTTCATTATATTTATAGAAATATAAATATATTCCCCTCTCGTGCGGGCCACGTTGGGATTGCCAAGACCATGAAACTTATTGCTTGAGATTATTGGTGGCCAAGTCTCAGCCGCACTATCGAGACTTTTACATGCTTATGTGATGCTCCCGTGCAAAAGTTCCCATGCACCTTCCACATGGCCTGCTTCAGCCTTTACCAGTTCCAGTCGGTTCTAGGAAGAGAATTTCCATGGATTCTATTGCCGAGTTCCCATCTTGTTAGGCCCACAGGATGGACTGAGCTATAGGGACCATGTCATCTGCATGCACAGATTCAGAAGGATGCCCTCTTATAAGGTCCCATATTGTCAAAAACCTTGCATCATGACATATTTGTACAAGTATATTTGTTGGTGGCAGATATACCTATCAGTGCCCTCCCATACATGTATAATTTATTCCTCTCCTGCCAACTTACATTTCATGTCTGGTATAAGATGCACAAAAATCACACTTATATATGACGTTTATGTATGTTTTTATTAAAAAAAATCCCTAAAATGTCACTCATTAGTGTTGTATGGCCAGTATAATATGAATCCCCCTTATTGCCAGGGCTATGACGTCATCCTTATTGTCGTTGACTCGAGAAGTAGTTTGACTCCATGGTTTACCATTGTTAGTGACCTCGGTCCCCAATTTGTTGCCGGCTCTGGAAGCATCTTCTGCAATCGTACATGTGGAGCTTTTGTTCTCTCTTGGACATCATGCAGACACCAATGGGCAAGTGGAACATACTAATCAGGCTTTTGAGCAGTATTTATGATGCTTCATCAATTATCAGTAGGATGGCATGGGTTAATTGGCTACCCTTGGCAGATTTCGCTTACATAATTATGTCCATCAATGATCCATTATTTTCTAAAGAAGAATGATATGTGATATTTTTATATGCAAAAAGAACATTCATAAAACTTATGATATTGAACGTCAAAACCATCCTTTTTTTAACGAGGATCACACAAAGCAAAATCTTCATGTGCTAAATTTATTGCATTACAAGAAATTTGCGTGGTGTGATCCTTGTGTAAGAAAAAAAAGTAAATAAAAACACAAATATTAGACTTACAACTTATGGTAAACAAATAGTCACTTACACTTTCCTTCGATACGATTTTTATTGTTATTTTGTATGATATAACTCCAAGATGGAGCATAGAAAATTTATAGGGTGTGACCTACTTTCTTGTTTGTTGTTAAATAGGATACTAGTAAACGGGTGCCCGGCGTTGCCGGGCTAATGTCCGGGTATGTGTTTTTACTCAGATATCCATATGTGCAAGTTCGATAACAATACATATTGATATTGGCAAGAATGAACATTATTTGCTTTTGTAATTATTTTTGTTATTGAACATTATTTGCTTTTGTAATTATTTTTGTTATTGAAATTGTCTAATGACAGTATCATTAGAAACAATGCTTTAAAAGGAATGTGTGGGGCAATTAAATCTACCTCTAAAGACAAAAAATTGAAAAAACAAATCCAAAACTTCTCCTCAAAAGTGTCACCCTTTTAGAAGTTTACATCAATAAAAAATAGGTAGATAAATGCAAAACACAAAATTTTGTTGGTTCATTATTGTAATTTAGTTCACAATGGAAATCTAAATATGCATCTCGACATGGCCACATCATCAAGCGCCTAATTTTGTACTTTGTTGGATGCTCTTATGTGTGCCTAGCATTGCCGCTCATAAGCATGTGATAGCGAGGATCATCTAGCATGGAATATATCGACGAAGGATTGCAAGAAGATATATTGATATATTAATATATTAATCATGATTTGTGAAAGAGCAAGAGATATATCACAAATGTTGTAAACAAAGAGTTGCAAAAAGATTTACTAATCATGGTTATTATAATGAGGTATTACAAGAAGATATAACAATGGTTTGGCACATATTGTTGGTTAAACATTAGGGATTTTTTGAGATCATAAAAGGGCCTTCTAAAAACTGCTGACTAAGCTATATGAACTACCAATCAAAAAGCAGGCGGTAATCGGTCCAAGAAAAGCTTATAACTAATTCACTGGATCACATTTTCTAGCATAACTGTTGATAGAAAAGTCCAAATGAGCTCTTGTTTGGTGCAATAGATAGATCTCATTGAGATCTTTCCAACCTTAGGTGGTTTGCATGTCTTTTAGCCCTGTAGGATAGTAAAAAATGGTAAAAACAATATTTTTTGGAGTTTTGACAATCATAAGTGGTTAAAATATGTGCAAACCACTAAGGTTGGAAAGATCTCAATGAGATCTATCTATTGCACTAAACGAGAGCTCATTTGGACTTTTCTATCAATAGTTATGCTAGAAAATGTGATCCAGTGAGTTAGTTATAACAGTTTTGCTGACTGGACCCGTCAGGCTCTGATTTCTGATTGGTAGTTCATTTATCTTCATTTGGCTTAGTTGGCATGTTTTGAAGGCCCTTTTTTAATCTCAAAAAAACCCTAATGCATGTCATTTCCAATGAAATTCATATTTCCCTTATTAAGTGGGGAGGGAGGGAGGGGGAGAGAGAGAGAGATATTTACTCCAAATTGTATACATCGTAAGTGTTCATGCAACTGAACTGTTTAGAATTAATAGAAATGACTGTTGTCCAAGAATTTTGAAATCTTCCCTAATTTGCTTTTTGCAAGCTCCATGTCTCAATAGAGCAAGCTTCATTTCTGCAAGCTCCTCTTATAAGTTTATGAAATTCAGTAATCCACAATATTCATGAGTGGAGCATATACGCATCTAACCTTGTCACACCTACAACAAGATGCATTTTATACATGTCATTTTTTCTAGGCAGACATTTAATCTTGCCTCCTTTATGTTCATATTTGTTTTTAACGTGCTCTTACATGTGGCTTTTACAAAGGCACAAATGTGGCAATTCTTGTTTGAGATGTACATATTATCATTGGATGCCAATTTGCCTTACTTAAACGTGAAATAAGAGTTCAAGAGTACTGAATATGACAATAATATTTGAGATAAAGAAAGGAGCAAATAATTGCAGATGAAAATGAATAGCAACTAGTTTAGCTAACATCATTCTAGTTTATACGAAATATCTGATTGGTAGTTTAGTTTCTAGCATTATGAATTAATTTGAGTCCTAGATTTTGCTAGTTAGCATTATTTTAGAATGTTTTCACAACGAAGATGACTAAAATTAGTGGAATATATTGATAAAAGTATAGTAATTTGGCTTAATATTTTCTGTTGGCCACACCATAGAAATTTTTGGAATGATGTTTGGGTTAGTTTAGCTAAATGCTAGAAAGTATGAGAGGAAAGATGTGTATAGTTTAGCTAAACCACAGAAAGTTTTGGGATTAATATCGAGCAAGTTTAGCTAAAGTCATTCTGGCTAATCAGAAATATGCGATTAGTAATTTATTCCATGCTGACGGCTTGGGTCTTCAGAAGTCAATGCAGACAGAAGTCATAAAAAATGGATGGGGCTGGCATAAGAACATGGCTGTTGGGTAGTCCACTCCATCCGCCCCTCCCGTGCACACTTTGCAGAGTAGGTTGAATTGGGACCGGACCGTAGCCTGCCAGGTGCGTAACCAAAAGGGTTATTGCTGGGTTGCATCTCCCTAGTCCCGATGAGGTAGTAGGAGAGTCACCTCCCCTCTAGAGGCATGCATGCCCATCACAGGCGGCTAGAGGGCCATTGCCCGTATTCGACTTGAAGCTCATTGAAGGTGACGCATCGTCCAAGAGGAGTCGAGCTCATGCCTTGCCCACACGCAGTGGCAAACCATTAAGCCTAGCCAGCTTAGATCCCCGGTAGGCTTTACACACCAGAGGGATCAATCAATGATGGGACAAGTCTCCCTTATTCCACCAGTCTAGCCCCGCCACTCACAACCAGGCGGGCTCTTGTACACGGGCCGCATTAATTGGGAATTGATGAGGTTAACTAGGATCATCTGCGACTGAAGGTTTCAGGGTCTCCACCCCCCTTCCCACATACATTTATTTGATGATGATGTATACTTGTACAGTTTGACATCATTCTTATTATTACTGCCACAGTTTTTCCCTCGAAAACCCTTCGGAGCGTGGTTTTTTAACCCGACAAGAATAAGTTTGTCGCCAGCCTTCCCATAGGCCGATGGTCTCAGTGGACGATCACAAGCCATTCAACCAAGGCATATTCCCAAGGATATGCCTTACCCAACAACCACAATCGTCCATCCCAAGTCAAGATGGGGTCAAAACCCCATTTCCACGTCATCCTAAGGTGGATCACAAAGTATTCCTTCAAGTCAAATGCGTATATACACGCGGAAGAAACAAAGAAATACACCTCGCTTTTCCAAAGAGACAAGAAAGCAATATTCGCGTGCAAGTCTCACACTTGCAAAGAAATTTACAATAGGGCCTCCGGATGCATGGTCTGAACCGCATTCCCCGCTCACAAACCACGTAACAACCTCGAAAATGTAAATAGAAGAAGGGGAAAGCCGAAGTCCGCCGCATACGAGTACGGGATCGCGATGAACAGGGCGCGGCCACTACTACTCTAAAACATGAAGAGAAAGCATTGGGATTTGAACCCCCGCCCAAAAGGCGCCTGAAAACCATAAGACATAACCTCTGAGCATGCCTCCAAGAGCATCGGATTGAACCTAAACCTCTCTCGCGAAAACGAAGATGAGAATGTTTGTGAACAAACGTAATACATAATCAAGATGCTTTTGGTCCGTAGAAGATGTTTCTCGCCCGTCGAAGATGCTTTTGGCCAAGATGTTTGTGCCCCGTCGAAGCAAGCACATCGGATTTAACCTAAACCTCTACAAAAACGAAGATGACAATGTTTGTGAACAAACAAACACGTAATCGAAAATGCTTTTTGGTCCGTCAAAGATGTTTTTGCCTCCTGCCGAAGATGCTTTTGGCGAAGATGTTTGTGCCCCGCCGGATTTTGCATGATCGCCACCGCCTTCGCCAGGCTCCCTCAACCGCGCCAGATAACCAAAGCCATCGCCATCGCCAAACAAATTTCGCCATGTTACACGCCATCGCCAAACAAACCATCGCAAAACAGCGGCCGCTACCCGCCACGACTCCACTTCTAAAATTACCCCTTCCCCAAAACCAATGCACCCCATTCGACCATTGCCAAACCAAACCCAAATTTGTGAGTCAGCAAAATACCATTTTTTGATACGAATACATGGCTAAACCTTGCAAAATCTTATGTTACACGACCCCCAAACAACATTTTGGGAACCTAATGTTCTTTGAAAGGGACCAATAACTTTATGTACTTGGGGGCATTTTAGATGCAAATAGGAAAGGATACTTATATGTAATTTTATTTTGACAAAGAAAGTGGATAACACCATGCAAATTTAGTGTGTTTCTATTTCTTTTGCATATATATTATTCACTCGGTGTGATCCTTCTTGAAAGAGATAGATTTCAAGTACTAAAAAAAGAAGAGAAAATAAATCATAATTTTCTTATTTAAAGTATAAAGTGTTGGTATATAAAGTATTGGTTTATTAATAAGGTGTTTGCTATTTGAAATAGACTTAGAACATTACAAGCAAATGGAAGTTGTGGACTGGGTTTATCTACTTACTTAAAATGTTTTTGGGGGTTTTTGCTGATGCCGGTGTCCCCTTTCCGGCCGCCGGATGTAACGCTTTTTCCGGCCATGTAACGCTTTTTCCGGCAAAACTTCTTCTTTCAAAATATTCTTGTTATTTCTCTTCATTTTTCCGGCAGCAACTTTCTCTCTCTTGGGTAACACAGCATGGCGGCCAGAGTTCGCCAAAACAGAGCACAACAAACTTGGATTTTGCAAGGCCACCGGTTCCGCAAGATCTATTGATTTCTTTTGATCTTCAAGAGGTTTGATTCTACTTCTAATCCTTGCCGTTTACATGTCCTGCCTTGTTCATGGAAGGAAAATCGGGTGGCTTAGGGTTCAAGAAGAATCGCCCTCGACTTTAAGCTCTTGCATTCGATTCTATGTTTCAATCTGCTTGTATTTCGTAGTCTTTAACCAGTAATTTTGCTTCTCAATAGAACCCTAATAGTTTTACGAGATTTCTGATTGATGAAGGCAACACCATGGTTAGAGATGGAGTTCGATGGGGCGCCTTTTATGCCATTCCCATCGACCGCCATACCTGTGTACCGCTTTTCCTATTTCTTGATCGAACAGCAAAATGAAAGTCACATTTTTCCATTATCAAATTCGTGAGTTCCATCAGATGCTCGTGTAAGAGCGAAGCTCTAAAGAGTTTTTCTTTTTTTCTTTGTGTTTGTAACAGTGAGGTTCCTGGAAATAATATTCTAAGGTCTCTCATAGCTTCAAATCTAAGCTTCTAATATTTATTCTGTTTTTTGGATGCATAAGAGGTATGTTTCTTAACATTTAGAAATTTTTTCTTTACTATTTGATGTTTATATAGGTGTCTCCGCAACTTCATACATTCATTGTAGATGATTCCTTGGTAAGGTCATGATAGAACTTGGTAAAGTTGTACAATGTATGCCACCTTAACTAGAATTGAGGTACCAAGTTTGAATTGTATGGAAGGTAAGGAAAGAATAAAAGGTGGACCGGAGTAAATAACTGCGGGATAAGCTCAAAAAATGTTAAAAGGTATTGTTGTTTCGTGGATTGATTCTCTTAATATACCGCTCTATTGCTCTACTATAAACATTCTATGTATAGCAGAATGTCTTCGCTATTTGTTCAAAAGTCCCGTGATCATGGAGATGTATTCTCACCGCCATAGCATTATGGTAGGTCTTTTCTTCCAAACAACAAGAACATGTTGTGATTGGGCTCGCATGTGACCGAGGCTATGTAGGTAATAATTTTCTTTTTACTTCAATATGTCACCTATTAACAGAGGCCCGGTTTCTATGATTCTCACATGCTATTGTATGTAACAAAACATCCTTTTTCGCCTTCCTTTTTCACCCACCATTTACCATATTTAAATGGATGAATGGAAGCCTCGTATGGGATAAGGACTGAAAACCCCTTATGTATAACAATACGAAGTTGCATTTGAGCTAACAAATGTTGTTCTATTTTAAGCAATGTTGTTTTTCTCTTTATGTTCCCGATCTAACTTGTTTGCGCTTATGATGTTTTGTAGACTTGTGGCTTTTTGAAATCGATTTAGTGGAGAAATCGGATATATATTCCTGTGTGTCCAAAAAACCTTATTGACTTTCTTTGGTTCCAAAACCATCATTCCGGTTGGTTACATTATCGCAAAACATCCAAACAAAGGTGAGAATGTCCATATATTTTTATTTTTTATAATTTTGTTCTTCTCGTGGAGGTGGTTTGGCATAAAGCAAGAGGATGACATGGAAATTTTAGTGATA
>JAJEKV010001020.1:0-46036 GCA_021234155.1 Isoetes taiwanensis | reverse complement strand
AATTGAATAGTGAAGGAATGTTTTCTAAGCTAAAATATAATTTTAATAGAATGTTAATGTAAAATCAATCAAACCATGTAAAGCATGGGTTCATGTGGCCCTTCCGATTGATATAAGAAGTTACAAGGATCTAGTCTTAGAGCAATTTAGTCCAAAAGAGGAATTGCTACATAGTAGAGAAAATAACTACCGTAATGGCTGATTCGATGTGGTAGGTGGAGACGTAGAAGACAAATTAACTAGAAGATAATCACGGAATGGTTGTTTCAATTCCCAACATTCGAATCGGTCTTAAAAACTAAAGATAGAGCAAGAAGTTGAGGGGCCATATCCGCCGATATAAACCCGAGAAATCATCGACTAACTCTCTTTAACTAAAGAGATCATGTAGGAATAAAATAGCCTGTATTGAAAACATCAAATATATATGATGACATGGCATTTTTAGTCTATGAAAGATAACTTCAAAAGGAAAAGAAAAACAGTAAAATGGCGATCGAATTAGTATCCGGGTAAAGATAGCACAAACATCAATTAAAGATTCAATTCGCACAGTAATCGGTTGCAGAATCTAAAGTGGAGAGACAGATTCATAGCAGAAGGATTCAAGACCCAACGATTTGCCACGGTGTACTAAAAGGCAAGGAGGAAGATATGTTTTCCGTATTCCCTCCGGAATCAATGACCCTAATCGTGAGATTTGATTCATAGGTTCAGCAGGTAAGATCCGGCTCATGAAGTTTTGCAAATGATTACCGGCCGATTAGATAGATTGATGGTGATCATTGGCAAAGTGTTGCAAAAGAGTTTGCTACTAGGTTGATGCTAAAATCCAATAGATCATGTTCCACCGAATAATAGAAGCATGAAAATAGAGACGATATAAGAGCCTAAAAAAATACGTTGTATCTCCAAGATACGATGCAACTTTTGTCAAGCACGATACAAATGGTATCTCCAGATATGTGATGCAACTTTTTGTCAAGTCAATTATGTTGCAATCACAATTACTAGTCTTCAAAAGTATACATCTATGCACTCTTGTTCAAAAGCCAATTGTGTCGGCAATACACCATTACTACTCTACCAAGGGGCATTCCCTATCTAGTATACCATGTTCAAGACTACCACGCTCCAATCTTAGTTATTAGTCTATCATGGGTATACACATCTCAAAAATTCTTTATTCCAAATAAAGAAATTCAACTTACTTAACTTTACCCATAAGCTCGCACCATATGAAGCAATTTGAGATTCTCGATCCATATATTTGATAGCTTATCCATAGAGTTCTCTCAATGCTTAACCTAAGCTAACCCAAATAATGTCAAGGAAAATTGCAAAATACCATTAAATTTTTTAAAATTAAAATGGCACTAAACCCAAGGGTATTTTGGAAAATTTAACAATAACGTTTTTCCAATGATTCGATCGAATGTGCCCTTCAAATTAATTGTAGATTGGTTGAGATCTTTCCAACAAGCATAAGATCATCTTGATTGAAGATGAAACAAGATGATCTTATGTTTGTTGGAAAGATCAGCTTTAATCTACAATTCATCTAAGGGCATTTCCATTCGGATTATTGAAATTGTTATTGTTAATTTTCCCAAAATACCAATTGGTTTAGTGGCATTTTGGTAATTTTGGCAAACTTTTTAATGGTATTTTGGCAATTTTCCTAAAATCAAGTATTAATATAGATGATTTTCAAAGCCAAATATTAATATGGACAACTCCCACAACCAACTCGTACCAAGACCACCCACGATGGACCTCTCCTAACTCAAACAAGAATGCTTTTTGTTTTTTATACTCAAACTAGGAAGTTGTGTAGGCTCAAATGATCAACATAGGCTTCGAGGTTTGTATGAGGATGTGATAGGTAGTTCAGCTATTATAACGGGGCTGTAGCTCAATGAAGTTTTTGATAAGGAATATTGTAGGTGTTACTTATCCCACGCCAAGTTTCTTGTCTCCACGACACTTTATAGCTGGCCGTTTTTTATTATTCTATAATCCCAAAGGATCATAGAAAACTTCTCCAATCCAAACTCATTTGCAATAAGCTTCCATTTGTGTACTTTAAGCACACAAACGCACATAGCTTTTTTTTTTCCCTCGCCTCGTCTCGCTTCGAACAACTCGCCGCTATGTTGCCAAGTCCACCTCAATTCCACTAACCACTCTAATAGCCAAGTCCACCTCAGCTCCACTAACCGCTATGATTTCCCGCGATGCATAAAGGCTTTTACTCCATTAAGACAATTTAAATATGTCCTTATGAACCCAAAATGATAGTCTCCTCTTCATTAGATGCCATGCACCAACAAAAATAAGAACTAATAGTAGTTCTTGTAGCACATATAAAAACACTGATCTTTATGGCCCTCTGGGAAATTCCTAGCAACATCGTTTTTTACTTATTTACCTCAAAGAACAAATAATTATGAATCCCGAGATAGATCCATTGTCTATAGATCCTTAAGAATCGCAAACCTCCGCCTCCTACCACATGATACGATTCATAGTATTTGGGATATTTATATAGTCTTGAAATAATATTTTTAGTAGATAAACAAGATCATCTTGAATTCACAACATCACAACATCATCATAACTAGTGACAAGATCGTGGAAAGAGATAATCTTTGGGGTACAAAGAATATAACCGGATCCATCAAGTTAACCATGGCAACAAACTCTCGCCTCGGCTTACGACCTTCCAAGCAAAAGCTACTCCAAGTAGCCACATATCATAAAGCAATTGCAAATCGGTGATGTCGCTATGGCAGTGATTTGTGACCCCTTGTCACATTTTCGGCTATTACTCTCTCATACGGACGAGCTACATGATGTACCACCTTAATTCGAACCTAGACTCGGGCGGTTTCAACAAGTAAAACCGCTTCAATCGAGTCGCTTGCAAGATCGCCTAAATGAAGTTTAACTTCTATTTATAGATCTCTCCACAACTTTAGCCCTTTTTAGCAAACACTTGCCTTTTATACTAAAATAGGCTCTTCCTTTAATTAGAATACATCACTTATCATATGGGATATTATCTATGACCTTTTACTCGAGCTCAATCCAAACTAATAATCGTCCCAATGATAGTGCCCCGACCCCTTCCATAAGTCAATATTATATTATCCTATTCCCCTTCTTTATATAAACTTGGAGAAGCATTATGATTAATATTCACATTCTATTTGCAAGAACATAAATTATTGGTCAATTTATCTTTTCACTCGCATTTGTATTAATATCATACAATGTCAAGAAAATACTCATATGGACCAAAACATTTTCATGCTTAAGAAGCGTCGAGGATTTGCTAAGCATTAGCACCTTCTGATTAACTATTCATGCTATCGTCGAGGTTTTGCCAAGCATTAGTAACTTCTCATTGACTATTCATACTATCCGTATCCAATCTTCCTCAACCTTTTGCCCCAAACCTACCCTACTGCTATTGTCAAAAAGGCCCATTATGTTTAAAAGATCCATTATAGAAAACAAAATATCATACGTTGTCATAAAAGACCTAGTATGTTAAAAGATTTATTATAGAAAAATAGAGAATTCATATCCAACAAGACCCTGTGATCTTTTAAGATCATTTAACTAAATAGATTTAAGACAAAAATTTAGAAGGGTCTCGAGGTTCCAAATACTCTCATAACAACCCCTACATATTTCAAATAAATAGCAAACTAACATTTAAGAGGGCCTCGGGGCTCCAAATATTCTCCGATAAAATTCCCCTCTAATATCTCGTTAAAATGGTCAGGTGAAATGAAATTCATCCCAATAAACATATTTGGAAGGATCAGGGACAACTTGTACTATTGACAAGTATGCCATCTATAACAATTGATGTGCCACATGCCAATATGGGATTATAATTATACGGCCCTCCTCCTCCACAACAAGTTGAAAGCGTATTTGTAATTCCTGTCAATACGGCCAGTTTATTACACTATCCAATATCAAAAGCAAAAAATGCATGGAAACTGAAAGCCTTTACCATAATTTGCAGGATTTGTTAATACATCAATATATTTGCCATACAAATCTGCATACACAATGTAAGCATCTGTTAAGGAGTTCCGTAGATCTTGTACTTGGACCCTCAACAAGTTATTATGGTACACATCAATATCATTGAATTGTTTGAGACATCCAAATTGGTCGCGTTGAGTTGAAGTAGCTCCAAATATTGTCAAAATGAATGGAATGCAACCTTCAAGAGGAATATTTGGTATAAGGAACTTGCGAGCCCCAACATTGTATAAGGTCTAAAAGAATAGGGATAAAACAAAATGAGTAGTGCTTCAAATGCTTCAAATGAGGATAATAAGAGAGAGAGAGAGAACCTTTATTGCTGTAGTGATATTTCCTACAACGTAAGGAACAAGAGTAGATGTGGCGTTGGGAAAGGCAGGTGAGAGGGCAGCAAAAGTGTAATCATTGCCTCCTATTTCTCCAACTATATGCAAGCCTCTAGAGAAGGCATTGTGGGAAGGACTGGCATCATTATCTGCAACCGAAATGAAGCAGGTTTATCATATTAATCTAGATCTAAAGAATGTATATCGAATGGAAATACCTGCTTGTTGAAACACAAGGGTCTTAAATCTCGTTATACCAATCCACTTGTCTTCTTTGAGGTTGAAAGGATGGTATATAGGGATACAAGGCTATTGAGAAAGGCCATGTCTAAGACGGTGGCCGCGACGACAGAAAAAATCAACACCATGTTTGTAGGAGGATGCGAGAGACTGGAGGTAAGGGCTAAGGAGAGGAAGCCCGAGACCTTGAGCTGGGCAAAACAAACAATAAGATCAAATACAAGAATAAAGCCTAAGAAAATAAGTAATAGATAATAAAAAATAAAATAAAATAAAATAAAATTTGTACCAATATGATCGATCATGAGGCGACCATCACAGTAACGATTTGCAGGATGGTGAAAGAAGGTGCTACCGTAGGGAGAACGCTGGCCGGCCGTGTATTCGGCAGGAAATGCTGCGATGGCGTTTCCGGTGTCGGAAAGAGAGTTTCCGAATTGGAAGAGGGCATCAAAGCAAGGTTTTTCGGCTCCGAAAACCTGCTGCCATCCGACCTGCAGCATAAACACGGCGAGCATATTCATCCACCCCATCGATGATTTCATACACTGATTCGGCCCCTGCAGTTCTGATTTTGTTTTCCGAGATTTTGAACACTGAATTGGCCTCTGAAACGGACCGCCGACTTGATTCTTCTTCCTTTGATTCTCGATTTATATAAATCCTAGAGAACTACGTGACGTGCCCTTGCCAAGCTGCCCCATTTTGCATACACAAAAAATTCCTAAGTTTAGCCTAATCCATGACGTAATTGGTCGGCCTTGCTAGATATGTCTGCCATAGCCAAATCCAAGAAACCTGAAGGATTAGTTAGTGCCCAGTGCAGCACGCCCACTTTATTGGCTCCGGAAACTAACTTGTAGACCAAGCGGGTTCGCCCCAAAAATTCGCCCAGGCGAACCCATCGGATTTGCCCAGGCGAACCCGCAAAACGACATGGCGGGACGATCGCGGCGGCGGGATGCTCTGCATTTCATTGCCCGGTATTGCTACCGGATTCGCTTGGGCGAACTGAACTGAGGGGTCACTCGGGGCATGCGATCTGCAATCTGGCGTTGAATGCGCATTGCTCTGGGTTCGCTTGAAGGCGAACCACCGTGAACGAGCTTGTGACATGTTGGCGTTCCCATCGGATCGCTTGGTGAACGACGGATCGTCGGGCTTGGCGGGCTGTCCAGGATCGTATGGGGGCTATGGAGTTTGTGGCTATGGAGGGAAAAGGCAACCTTGGCCGGACTGTAACCAGGCCTCAGGGCTGGCCACAGGCCTTCTCCCCTCCCGTGATCTTCCACTGTAATTCTTGCATTTCTTATTCTCCTGATTGATACGCATTCTATCCCAATCTTTCTCCCTAATCTTTCTCCCCTAAACTCATCCTTGATCAACTTTTCGCCACATCGCGATCAAATCTAAGCTCTCCGTTTGGTTTTATTGCTCAATCCTCTGCTTTGTTGCAAAACTCATACCCCGCCGTAAATCCAAAGCTTGATTCCTTCCTTGATTTTTCCTCTCGACTCCATCGTGTCATTTGTACGTAAAAACTTGTTTGATCAATCCTCTTCTTTAGACCTCCCCGATTGGTCGCATCCTAAGCTTGTCTCAAACCTTTGAATTCCGGTGCAAAAAGCTTTTTTTAGATCGATCTTTTTCATATTTATTCAAACAAGAGGGTTTTAGGGCGCTTGGGTAGATCATCAAAATTGGAAGTACCGCTGCCTCAGGAGGAACAGGAAATCCAGAGGGGCTTATGGCGCTTTTGAGCACGGCGATCCGCCGTGTGGAAGAAAGTGATGAAAAGGGCCATGGAGTCCTCGAGGAATATGCCACGGTGGGTTCATGCAACCCGCAGGCGATCACCTAGTACCGCCATCGCCACAATCGCCATCACACGCATCGCCAAACCCAGTTTAGGTTCGCCAATAACCTCGTAGCTAATGCCACCACGTCCCCCCGCCCTCGCTCGCTCCCGCCACGTCGGACGTGCAGGGGTTCGCCTGGCTAATCCGCGGTTCGCTGGCTGCACTTTTTGGGTTCACTTGGGCTAACCCGGTTGGCCAGGAGTTACTTTTCGAGTCGATCGAAGCACCGAAAGTGCGACATGGGGCACGATCTTGGAGCAATCAACTAGTTGATCTTGCCTACTGGGGTGAATTGTCTAGTCTTACCTACTTGGTGATCTTGCAAGTGTTTGTTTTGTGGTGGGCAAGTTTTGGACAATGTAAGTATGCTCTTTGCAATAACTAAAGGCTGCGGTCTAAAATATTGACTATGTAATCAAACTTTATCACTTGCATAATCCTATTAGCAAAAATAACATCAAAGTTGCCGATATGGATGGAATGCATTATTAAGTAACAAAAGTTATCCAAACAATCACAAGAGCTCCTCAAGAATTATAACGTCATAGACATCAGGTGTACACGAGTCAGATAGGCATTTTCTTGTTTAAAAAGGGAGGGCTTTAGTTTTCGTGCCCAAAACGTCGCATGTAACGCCGCATGCGGCGTTCCCTTTGCCGCTTGCGGGACACCTATGCAAATTTTGAATCTAACCGTCCATTTCTTTCCCCTTTGTATTCGTGTAGAAGAAATTTAAGCTCGAGATTTTCACTTCATCTACTCTACGTTTTGGCCGTGACTTGGCGCGCATCATCTTCGATCTTTATCCACAAGTTCTTAAGATGGGCCGGATCTTGTATTTCATATAAGGTAAGCCTTTTCTTCTCTTCATTATTTTCTTTGTTTGCTGGATTTGAACCTAACTTGCAGGAGTCATTCATTAACAACTTGGGGTCATTGGTCTTCCACTGCGAACAGAAGCAGCATCATAGGTGTAAGTATTTCATGCCACTTTGTATTTAAAAGTGCATCAATTCTAAGAGTTTTTTATGGTTGTGAAAATGCAGAATCACCACTTTTCTTTTTGCATTCTTCTGCAAATAAAAACCAGAAGCAAATTTAGTTTTTTAGATAACATAGCTTTAGATTTTTTATTGATGCAAGGTGATCCATCATTTTCTTTTTCTAGGATTCATAGGTCCAGGTCAATATATGTTTTGAGAGTCTTGGCTTTAACATGATGGTATCATATTTTTGCAAGCACACTTATTTTGTTTTTCCTGCTTCAAATTTTGTCTTCTTCTTAATGCCATTGCACTGACATGTAAGTCTATCATGCGAGGAACATTTTTAATCATCACACTTCGGTTGAAGATGTATTTTTCCCAATCTGTAGGGTTTTGTTGCGCTGGTCTAGACAATGATTTTTGGACGAGAGATTTGCTGTAGATCAAAGATTTTGCATCTCTACCTCCATTTATGTTGTAGAATGAACCTTTAGCAGAAACATAACCCTCTCCTCCCTCTGAAGCTATTACGTTATACCTTAAAAGATTGGACCAAAGGTTTACAAAATAGCAACCAAACAGGAGCCCCTTGACGAATCCATCCATCCTTTTTTGGCTTAGGTTGTGAGCTTTTTGCACCACCACTGCAGCCCAGTGGTCTTGTTGAATCAGTTGTTTCTTTTCCTTGATAGACATGCCCTTTCAAGTGCTCCCATAAGTTCTGATTTTAGAGGGTTTGTATATGCCGAAGCATTTTTTTCTCTTCTTGCAGATGGGAATCAAACCGTATGTTCCATGGTTTTATAGAGCAAGTAAGCATTTTATGTTAGTTTATGCTGCTCTTTACAAAATGCTCATTCTTTCTTACTTGAACTTTGGTGCAAGATTGCATCATTCTTTGCAATTGAGTAATAGGCTTAGAGGCATTTGCTGGTGGATGTGGTTTGACTCGATTATTGATGAGATAATGCTTGGATGAAACAAGTATTTCGAGGTATTTTCCTCTCCTATCCCTGATTTCCCTTCTTTCCTTTGATCAATGCCCAGGCCTTTGATCACTACATAAACATGGACTGATGATTTGTATGTTTTCGCTGGTGCTGTGGTCTTAGATGTTATTTAAATTTTCCTTTATTGTGGCTTCACATCACGCTACATAGGCATGATGTAGCATGATCTCTTTTCTTCCTGTAAGGTGATAGAGTTTAGTTGTATGTATAACAACATCCCATGAAGGCTGTCTGAATTCATGCTCCTTTAGACAAGCACGGTGATGGATACCACGCACGTTTAATAGACGAGTTAATTGAAGGTCGCTTTTGAGGTGCACAAGGAGATCGTGGAGGAGTATTGCAAAGCTTTACTGCTCGGTTGCTTCTATATGAAGATTACTCTATAGAATCATGAAGATATCATAGATATTCCATAAAGTATCTTGTAGATTGAAAAAAGAAAATATTGCACAATGCAAAGGCTTAGTTTAGCTCTAAACTAATAAAACAAAGCTATTCCCAAGTTGTTGGGGGTGACAATGCCAACTTAGACTTTGAAAACACATGCATTTAATGTGCATATTTAAATTGTTATCTGTTATATGTTGCTAGAAGTCAAAGCTTAAATTCAAGTCTTGAAAATTGACTTGGTTGCCAACTATCACTAGTCCGTGTTCCCCATGGAGATCCAATGTCATGCCCTTCATGGAGATTCAATGGTTGCGGCTTCATAACATCTCAATGTTTCTCAAACAAACGCCTAAAGATCGAAGTTGAGTATATAGACGATGTATATGATGGGGGCACGTCCAAGTAATTTTATATATATTATGATATGAAGTTCGAGTAGAGTACTAGCACACCCATTGCTCTCCTGAACATATATAATTGAGTGTGTAATTTTCTTTTTCTTTTCTTTTTGGTTCTCGCAATCCAATCTCGTGGATGAATCCCCTCCATTCAAAAAGCATCCGCACGGTCGCAAAAAAGTTGGATCCACGACGTGTGGGCATGGCGGAGATATGGCTTTTCCCTAAAAGCGAGCTCAAAGTCGGGCGGAAATTATGTTCTTCCCCAAAAACTCGTGCGCAACTATTAGTGAGAAACAGTTTTTTAGCACCATCACCACCGGCTTGAGATCAACCATTTGATGAGGTATACCTTCTAAAACAATACATCAAACGATGGTATGCAGATTTAAGTCTTGGCAAACAAAGTGGGGCCGGGGGGCTAGGGTTTTTGTAGTAGCGAACTAGATTTTGCTTAACCGTAGGCTTAGCCCGGCTATGATCAACATATTGGCGATCGAGAAAATATTAAAGTTGTTCCAGTGGGACTAGCAGCCAATGAAATTGGATTCATAATAAAAAGTTCGAGCATTTGAAATGCTTATACATTATATTCGCCATAGCGAGAGTTTGGATAGCAAGAGATTCCCAACTTTAAGATGGTTGTTTATTAAGATCAAATAGAAAGAATTCTCAATATTCTCTAACAATGTTTTCAAAGGAAAACTATAATACAATGTCATTAGGCTTAAGAGGAGTACATTGGTATAGTGCCACTAGGCTTAAGGGACGTAAAAGTAGTAATGAGTCTAGTTGTGTTGACGTTGAGGTAATAATTATTACGCCAACAATAAATGGGAATGTCATGATTGCCTCAAAGATATGGCTAAATGAAATCACCTATAATTAATCATGATGTATCAATTGGAACAAGCTTTCCTTACTAGAAAATCAATAATCGAAGGTGGTGGATTGTAGTTCATTGGACTCAGGCACATGCGTCTAAATGGTAGTACTACATTAGAGCTTCATAATAATTATGAAAGAGATTATTAATAACGTCTTTACATTCTTAAAGAAATTTTTCCGAGCTTGTTTTCACTTATATCAACTTATTGTCACTTTACCGTCACTTTATATTCTCACGCTTTTGTCACATTTGAGGCATTCTATTGCCACATTATGGACACATTTGTATCATTCTTTTCTCACATCTTTTGTCAAAACTATGTCCTCTGATTGTCATATTGTTATCGTATGTCTAATCGGTATTTCTCCAACTTCTTGTCACAATTATATCATTTTATTAGCACATTATAGTCAGATTTATATCATTTCCTTGTCATACTTTTATCATTATATAGTCAATCTATTGTGACTTTTTTCGCACATGATTTTGTCAAAACTATGGAAGTCTATTCTCACATGGCGTATATAGTCAAATTTATATCATTAATATGTCACTATTTTTGTCATCGGAACTTTAAACTATATAGATAGATAGATAGTATTTTTACGTCATGCCACATTGGCAGCGTCCATGAGGACATATGACGGACCCCCAAAGACTTGAACACAAGATCTCTTAGTTGCTAACCCAATGGACTATCCAATAAACCGAACAATATAATACATGTAAAACATCAACACCATTAAGTACGTTGCCTCGAACCTTATTATGTTTGGCAAACCTCATTATACAGTATACCAAAATTTATACAAGCATACCCCACAAACAAGGAACACTATTTATGGTCTAGATCGGGGACTAACTTAGAAATATGCCCATCCAACAACTCTCAAGCTACCCTAACGCCTTGGCCACAAATAATATGCACCCAAAACAAGGGGGTTTCGTGGGGATTTAAATAAAATTGTAAGAAGTAATGGTTTATGTTGTGGACAAAAATTTGGCCCTTCGTGGCCTCGAAGGAAGGTGCTGTACATATTCTAGAAAAAAATATCTCGTGAAAAAAAAAAAAAAAACCAACCTAGAATAATAACATTCCTATGCGTATTATAACATAATAAGGCAAACAAAATTATGGGTGTTTAGATGATGGAAATCAAAACAATGCATATAATTGAGCACAACATATACTAATTAAGTACATTAAGCATCACGCAATAATCAAATTTATTGATAATAAGCAATCCTTCTTGTGAGGGCATGAAAACCGATGCTATGTCCACCGATACATTCCTCATCTTACATTAGGCTACAGAGAGGCCTCCACAGTCTCTCCACCCTAAATTTGACATTGCAATATCTCCCTTTATTTATAAATCGCATGTGTTGGCGTCCATGTGACGCAACCTAGGAACTATAATGTAGAGCACAATATATTACGTGGCATGCAACTGTTTGGCTTGATTGCAAAACAAACCCTAATAAAACTAGATATGCTTTCATATGTTTTGTTTGCTGGTACAAACAAAACATATGAAAGGAATTCAAAGAGCATTGATCATCATGCTAAATAAAATGCTTGAGCATGCTTTGCCATGGCAAACATTGTTTACCCCCTGGTACATGTAAAACATATTTTTCATTCCGAAAAGAGAAGCACCAAGACAAAGATAACTTTTTTTTGATGAACGTGGACCTTTATTACTCAAAAGAATACAAAGAGTACATGAAGGACTCAAAACCCAGTGGAGAAGATGTCCACTAGAGCAACACTACCCACCACACACATAACATAGAAAAGCAGAGAATACATATCACCACGAGCACAACTGTTTGCTATGAGTAGCCAAGACAAAGATAATGGCACTAAACAACTTGTTTTCACGCCCATTTCACTCATATCGCTTTCTTCGTCTATTTCACACCATATTACTATATATTGGAATTAAAGTCCATGATCTGCATATTGGAAGCAAGAATTTTTTACTCTTATTGTACCTAGATACATGCCTGCCTACAATGTGGCCCATGTAGCATGACATATAGTTCGTATCGTAAGATATTTACTTGGAATATTTAGCACATTAACAAAAAGGATCATCGTATAGCTTCTAAGTTATAGCTTTTCAATCAAACTGATCATCATTGATCATATTGCAGGGGCAAGCTTGATCATATTGCAGGGGCAAGCTCTCATGTGGAAACAAATTGTCATTGTTCAATTATGCCATTGAATTGAACCTAATGCCTGGAACAAGAAATTGGTATCCAAACTGCAGTGTAGCTTCTCAATCAATGTATTATTCAACCTTCACCCTTGGGCAACCACGAGCTAGAAACTAAAAATATACTAGTTCTACATCCCCGCTTTAAGGCATAAGAGCAAGGAAGCTGAAGTGCAATCTTTATAGAAACTATAACTTACCAACAAAAGATGCCAATGTAAAGGAGCCTAAATGAGGAAAATGCCACAAATGCTACAAGCAGTCGATGGCCTTTGCCAATACCAGAAATTCATGTTTGCTGTAGTAAAAACGTCCAGCAAGATGTTACTATTCTACACAGAATAAAAAGAAATTACCACCGCTTTCTACATTTGGATCTGCTTCATTTTCTAGCTCCATCTCCTCTAAAAATAGGTCATGTATTTGTTTGCGACCACATCCGACCACATCCATAGCTAAATTCGTCACAAAGGCCTTATATCAAACTTATAATGTCAATTATCGAAGTCTCCTTCATCGAATTTCACTACGCAATAATTTTCTTCGAGAGCATTGCAAATGATTTAAGTGGTTGCTTCAATCACCGTTGATGTAGTGTTGGCCCATTCAATCCCCTCGCTCGATGCGCCGGAGTCACTGTATAAATAGATATAACCCATTTGCCGCTTGCAGACGAGAGGCTACACCGGTAGTCCGAGGGCATGCCGAAGAGGAGGGGAGAGTCTCCGCCCAATAACCAACACACATTCTCGATCGATGACATTTCCGGGCCGCTTCACATTTCCCGAAAGCAGCCGCACATGGGGGCTCCCTACCGGGTCGTGGGACCGTGATTGTCATATTCGGCGGTTGCGGATGCGCAGTGCGGATGCCATATTGCGCCAGGCAAGATGCCGGGGGGGACATCCCTCAGATGTGGACCGACCACACCCGCCATTTCAACAGAGGCACGCAGATAGAGCTTGTCGTGGTCGAGGCATTCACCACCAAGGGGGTGCCGCGGATTGGTTCGGGGGTGTGATGCACATTTTTCCGCCAGCCAAGCTACGCCGGGCAGACCCCCCAGCTCCAACCGCAAATGAACGCACTCGCCGCTTCTCCTACCACACCCCCTTCACCGGCCGCTTACTCCTACTCCTCACGACCCATGCCCTCTCAGCCATACATGCCCCTCGGCTCCATCTACTTCTCACTCGGCCTCGCTCCCGTCCTCCCTACAGCGACTCGGGCAGATACCACTCTACCGGCGACAAATAGGAATTGTGCCTCCTGGGTGGTCTCATGGAATTGTCGAGGCTTCCCTTGGTAGAAGGAGGGCATCTCTCAACTCCGCGGGCGACGCCGATATGGATCTCATCTTTCTCATGGAGACATGGGAACATGTCAAGGCATAGGCTACCGATCTGTAGGGGTTACCAACATTTCTGCCTCAATACACATGCAGGGACATAAGGGTCATGGTGGAGTTGCTTGCTACTACCGGACAACCTTTTGGCACATTTGGTTACCCTCCGGAAGGCATTGCACACAACCTACATTTCAGGGTTCGTGGTGCATAATACCGGTGGCAACCCTTTTTTTCTGGCCTTTGTTATTTCCCGCAGAGCACCTTCTATCGCAGCCACTCCGATCCGGATAGGATGGACCCTTATGTCGATCTATATGATGACATACGCCAAAGACAAGCGGCTGGGTAGGGTCGTCCCTTCTTGGGGATTTCAATGCACGGACGGGGAGTAGAGCAGCCCATGAGACTTGACCCCCACCGACGATGTCCCGCAGCTTACGCCCCGCAGAGGCAACCTCGCCACGAGGATCGATATGACGCCAAGTCACTCGCTTTGGCGATAGCCAGTTCTCGCTATGTGGTATTTTTGACTTGATAATTTGAAATGGCATCACACAAAGGCCCGCCGCAAGTGCACATGCGACGGTGACAATCGTGGGGAGGGTCTAGTGTGGTGGACTATGTGCTCAAGTTGGGCGAAGATATGCATCTCATCGGGCCGTTTTGGTGGGCACCGACAAGCGGATGAGGAAGTCGACTGGGACACCTCCCACTTTATTTGACATGGTTTGGCAAGCCGCCGTAACCCCCACTATGCCACCCCTCCCATCCTCGGTTGCAACTAGATTATGAGCGGCGCAGAGGACTACGCCGAGATGCTCGAGCGCCACCAAAGAATTTCATACGGCCCGGACCCCACTAGAGAGCAGCGAGCGTAACCAGGCTTGACTTCCCGGCTTATTACGGGATGCAAGAAGTGATATGCTTTGGCGCATCCGCCCGCCGCGCCAGGGGACATCAACATTTTTTGCGAAACGATGGTTTGATGCGGTGTAAAGAACGCAAGCGCTAGCTCCGTCACATTCGGATCGATCCACCCCCTTGCAGTTACTTCACGATGCCGCGACCCATCCGGGCGAGACAAAGGCGCTTACCCGCTGCATCGAGGGAGATGTTCGGCCCGGCTTTGGACACTCATCCTCAACCTTTTGCGCAGAGTGCTTCGAAGGCCAACCCGACCCTACGGGGGACATCACACCCGAGGCCGGCAAAGGGGGAAAAGCCAAAGAGTCGGCACCCACTGGGGACGCTGCGATGCCCATACCCCATAGGATGGCCCCCCATTGGTTCTCCCGGAGGAGGATGTTGTGGAGGGCTCGCAACGGTCGGCTAATGGGAAGGCGGTGACTCTGATGGTATGCAAGCCGAAGTTACTCAAATGGGGCGGTGGCAACCGGCCGGTGCCGATCCTCACTACCCCGGGTTCAATGCGAGCATTGCAGAAGGTTTCCCCGACAATGGACCACAAGCACTTTGTTCCCATTCACAAGGCGACGGCATTAATCGTCCTTTTCACGGACGATCATGGTCGGGCCAAGATTTGCCAAACCGTTGGTACGGCATTCTCGGCGGCGGTTGACCCGGGCAAGGGGCAGGCGCAGATGTACCCTCACACAAGCGGGCTTTAGACCCCGCCACTCACGATTGACCATATCTTTACACCGCTGCGCGCGCATTGAAGGCAGACAGGAACCATCGGCGGGACTTGTATTGCCGCTTTGTGGACTTTCGCTGGCTTTTGATACCTGGCCCCCTAAAAGCTTCTGAATGCCATATACAGTACGTATGAGAGTTGTTTTGGCAGGATGCAACCGGACGCCAAGCATTCACCCGGTAGTATCGGGTCCGCGCGGGCCCCCCTCTCACTAACACTTTTGGCCTCTACATTGACGGTGAGAGCCGGCTTCGCGAGCATGGGGGATGGCATCTGCCTTTTGCACCGTGTCATCTGCCCGGCTCATCTATGTGGACGATGTTGACCTTCCGCCCACACCCCCTGCTATGCGCCTCATCTGATGCCCTAGACACATTCATTCCGCCTGGAGACATGCACGTGAATCTGGCCAAGACCGGTGGTGGTTCTCATATCCTCTTCATGCCACCCCACTCCCTCCGCACTCACATATCGGGGGCGACTGTGGAGGTCCCCCACCTACAAGTACCTAGGGGTGGAGTTCCCCTCCTCGCCTGTTGGGAGGCGTCCATCCGCTGCGGGTGACAACAGTCTGGAAAGCGCTTATGCCATGCGTAACAACACCACCGCATGCAGCTCTATGATTGGGGCCATCATCCACACTGTTTGCACCGGGTCGAGCCCTGCCCTTGTCTGGTCGAGGTTTAGGGCCCTACCGCCCTTTGGCGACTGAATGACTTGGAGCAAAAGTAAAGCATTTGCGCCCGCACTTGGGGTGAAACCTTCCACCCCTATCGACATTCTTCACTGCAGAAATCGATTCTTGACGCTTCGGGCAGCCCTTGATAAACGATCGTCTATTTTCGTAAAGTAGTTAATATGGGTGATGCTCACCTCACTTTGGTTACGCCATAATGGGGTAATAGCCGCTCGTGCACCGTTGGAGGGGTAAGAGAGATCGCTGGTTTGCTGATGGAATGTGCGCAGGAGCAGTGCATGCAGTGTGGACACGAGGCCGATCGCGGGATAGCCTCATGGAGATACCGACGCTTTTGCTTCCTTTGGCAAGCTCGGGGACCCTGGCCAGCTCTAGAGCAGGTCAAAACGCCCATTACAAGGAGCACATCAACCCAGAGTGTTAGTCGGGGCCTGGCAGCTCTATCTGCGCTCCCGCCCAAATGCCCCTCGAAAAAGTCCGCATCATTGCCTCCATTTGCATGCAAAGCCCACCATCTTCGTGATCGGTATCGTGTGTGGATTGGGGAGCCCCCCGGCCAGATGTGCTCGCAGCTTTGCCAAACGGTGCCATTGAGGATGAGTCTCACACTTTCCGAGAGTTGCCCAACATTCGGCCGATCCGGGCGATACGCCCCCTTAGTAATGGGCCGGACTTGCCCCTACATTTGTGATGAACACACCGCCGTCGATGCGTTCGGGGTCGCATATCTGGAGGTATCAGATCTCAGGAAGCTCACCTTTGCCCCGCCGCTACCCGACGATCAGCAATACAGTGCATTGCAGGGAGTGTATATATTTGTGTGTTTTTGCATTTTGTATATTGGAACGCTTTGTCGATGAGGGTCGACCAGCCGCCACTGGTTTTCCCTCGAAAACCCTTCGGGGCGAGGTTTTTTAACCGGTAGTAATCCGCTTGCCGCGCTTTTGTATTGGGTCCCATAGATCGATTGGTCTCCGTGGGCCGATAAAAATATCTTCCTTCCTTCCTTCCTTCCTTCCTTTGAACAAGCAATATTCGACTATGGCTTCGCCCTGGCATAAGGTTTGGGCCTTTGGCTCCATCCGACGTAACCAGCCGAAAAGGATCCGCCTCGCATATCGGGAAGAATCGTATGGCTTCCTTAGAACATCTGTCGGTTTGCCCATTTCTTGATACCCTAAACATAACCCTAAAAATAATGGACGATATTTCCATGCTTGGTCTACATCTACTTCCACATAAAAGGAGCCTCAACCACACGATTTGCCCCCTTCTCTAAAATCAGTGGCTAATTATGAAAAGATTCACTCTAGAAAAACTATTTAGTATATGCAAACGAATATGACGATCAAAACATAGCAAAACCATATTAAAAAGTGTATAAAAATTCAAAAGAAACCCCATGTTATTATGCTAGATATTCATTCTATTCTCACATTTATGTCATCTTATTAGTACTATTTATGCTCTACCTTTTTGGTGCTATTTATACCCTATTTTTGTATTAGTATATGGACATGACTTGCAAAATCTTCTTTGCTTTATGCCTCGCAATTCCAGAATGTACTTGAAGAGTGTTGGAACTTCAATTTCTTCCCCTGAAAACATGTCACATAAAAAAGGGGCCTAGGGTTGTGGGGTTGTTGGGGAGGGGGGGAGAGAAATAACTATATCGTGTTGAAAGACAACATTGTGTTTTTTTTTTTTTTGAAGGACGTCAAACTCTATTAATAACACCCCATCATAATACATAATACAATGCAAAGACAGGAATAAAAAACCCATTGGACAATCAGATCCAACTGAGCAGGGCCACCCAACTAAGCATGACAAGATAATGCGCTTCACACTATTTTCCTCTCCTACAAAGAGAAGAATAATATGTAATCATATTTATAGAAAAGTTACTTTAACCAAGTCAACTTACACATCCATAGAATCAATAACAAAGAACTTGATCTCGCTCCCCCGGTGTTTCAATGCCACTAAATCGTGGACATCCATTGTAACAATCGTGAAAGGCATACTAGCGCTCAAGAGTGAACTAACGCAGATTGAGGAGCCGAGCTATTTTTAGCGACGTGCAAAAGCTTCTTCAAAGCGCGGAGTAGACCATCCTTCTTGCAATAATTACGGCTTGTGAGCAATGTCCGTAAGACGAGTGTTGATCCTCATTAAGAGGGTCTATTGATATAGACCGAGACGAGATGCACTCAAAGAAGGCGATGGTGCGTAAATAGCTAGAGAAGAAGGCACACGAGCTGGTAATACCGGGCGGATTAACTAGTGCGGAGGCAGATGGGGAAGAAGATGATACAACATGACACCAATGAAGTGGTCTATGTGACGTGGGATAAAAGCAATTGGGGAGGTAGAGCCAAAAGTATGCCTAGACCGTAAGTAGCGAAAGCCTCAACATTGGGAAACATCTTGGAAAGCTCAGTTTATTAAGCGACGTAGTTTGTACTTGAAAAAAGTGGGCGGACCACTATTGACTGGGGAATAGAAACACAAGTAGGAAGAGATACACAAATTAGAGGACCATTAACAATAGAATGGGCAAGATGCATACCCAATCCATTGGCAATAGCAATGATAAAATCGCACACTTTGCAGCCTAGTGGAAAATCCTCTAAGGCAAGCCAACAAGGCATGCGCAATGCACCGACTTACTTGGCAAGAATCCGTGAGAATACACCTGATATAGAAGATAATGCCCCAAAGAGGATCAACACCACACTCCACAAGTGAAGAGTCAAACATGACCAGGAAGAAATTATTATCTTTATCCAAAACTTTTAGAGACGATAGTGAGTCGAGTCTCTGGCGAAGGTGATGTTTTAGCCGAATCCAAATCTCCGAATCCAAAAAGCGGCCCGAAATGGCAAACAACCGCATGAGACACAAAGTTTTGAACACACCGTAAATGAGCATTATGATCGGCCACAACCGGTAGGCCAACCCAGTGATAAAAGCATTTGAACACCGTTGTGTCTCATAGATACACTCTCGAGGCAACCTAACATCCATACGATCGCCTTGGCTTGTAACTCATTTAGATACGAAGCTCAATTTTTCTTGTTATTCTCCGCACCATAATATTCAATGCGCCAGATACACGAAGCAGATTGCACATCGGATGTCAAATCACGCTTTGATCCAATCGCTAAATCGTGTAGAAGGCGCCCCAGCTACCTACATTAGAAGAACCCCAAGGAGCGAAGGAGCGCATACACACTCCAGGTGGCGTAGACAAACAAGAAGCGTAAGCAATAGTAGAAGTATTTATAAAGGGTCTCTACTTGAGAAGTAGACAAAGGTGCGATTTAGAAAGAGGGGAAAGGTGCCGCAAGCTTGTACTCATATCAAGAAGAGAAGGGTCAAAAGCAAGAGGATTGAGGCGAGAATTATTGGGTAAATTAGGAAGTGGCAAAGGAGAATTCATATCATGCACAAAAGAAGAAGCAGAAGCACCACCTACCACTTTCTTGGCTGACAAACGTGTTTCCGAAGCTGGCGAACTAGGGTTTGCCATGGTAGCTGAATCTGTAAACTCCAAATCCTAGATAGACACAATAAAACTGTATGAACTATACACCAATGAAAAGCTCACATCTCTAGCTTTCCAACGCACTAAAAAACACCCAAATCTGACGCCCGAGCCAGAAGTTATGAAGAAAACCACATCGAGACCCTATATGGCAGCCATCACAGCGCCCATGCTTCCCTGAAAGACAACACTGTGAACGTGAAGACACAACCCTCTCCTAATCAGATAAATTATATAATAGGTTCCCCACCGATATAAGGTTAATATCTAACAATGAGTCGGGAGGGCCAATATGATTATGCATTGGGCTTAAATCATATAGAGCTAGTATATATCATGATTGGGGAACAAAAAGGCAAAGGCAAAGGCAAAGGCACAAAGGCAAAGGCAAAGGCAAAGGCAAAGGCAAAGGCAAAGGCAAAGGCAAAGGCAAAGGCAAAGGCAAAGGCAAAGGCAGGCCAAAGAAGGCTAAAGACGCCAAACTTCTATAAATAGAATAGAACCTTAACTTCAATTAGCATATCTCCGCAACTAGAGCTCTATTAAGGCTTATATTTACTTAGTTTCCGAATTAGGCACTTCCCATAACGATCCGAATAAGAGAGTTATGGCCTAAGAGTGATAGGGGTCAAGAAAGACCGCTTCTACCATTCACTCTTGAATTTGATTCCTAAAAAGTTTACTTTATCATAGAGCTTCGTGGTTCTTGTTTAATATCCGATTACTATCCTAGAACCCGACTCTTGGTGTATCATATTGAGGACCAAGTTAGCTCGAGAAAGGAGCTACAAGTGAAAATTGATTGTCAGATATGCCTTACTGTCTTTATATTCCAGCCTGATATTGCTAGCTGAGTGGTCCAGTTGGGTGGAGAGCTCTTTTGAATAAGGCTTTAACTACTAATTTGTGTAAAGGTTTAAACTTTATTCAGGTGATTACACGAATATCTATCACCCACCTGTCTTAACTCTATAGCCAAATTCATCTCCAGACGGAGCAGATTAAATGGAAGTGCTGGGTCTAGTTCGTCAGTGGGGTGGTCGCCAATACCCATCTCGTCTTAGAGGAAAAGAATAATCCAACTAATGTAGGGCATGGCACTTTTGAACGACCAGGCACTTTTTAACGATTGGGCATGGATTGGAGGAGGAGATGCATCTCCTTCTCAACATCTTATTGGCATGTCCAATGAAGGATCACCAGGACCTTGTATTGAATGCACACTATTAGCTAAACGTCTTGGATGCTTACTTTTACAAAGAAACATTGCGATGTATAAGTGATGGCCTTGCTACCGTTCAATAAGTAGATGGGTCAGTTGACACAACAATTTGGCCAAAGTGAAGGTGTTCTCGTTGAGCTTTTGTAGAATCATTGAGTACGAACTGATTCCCTGACTAGGGGTAGAAAAGTGTGAGAATATCAATAAACATGCTCTAAAACTAGACAATCATTGAGAGCACAACGGAAATTAAGAAATCAAGATACATATGATCTATCTGTGGTTCAAGTGAGACCATGGCTTAAAAACTAGCTAGCACCTTCTCTCCGAATAAGATAGATAGATAGTATATTTCTGGAATATTTTCACCCACAAAGAGCACTTCGTGGGTTAACGCTATCATTAACAAATTTAAGCCATAAATCAGCCCTATTTGTCCAATGTGTACGGGGAAGCAGAATTGCTAAAGCTTGCCTTTGGGGTTTATATCCGCCTAATTAGCCCCTAACCAAAAATATTGCATTTCACTTGTGCAACGCTTTGGTTGTTATGGATAATATGGAAACATGGTTGTGCAAAGGGTCTTTCATCCATAGCTACCCTAATCGGAACGAACCGAAACAGAACGAACGATGGGAAACTGAACATCCAACCTTCAATTTTTAAAAATTCAAACGGTTTTTGGAGTTCCCTTCGATGTAGATCATCATAGAACACTTAGAATAGAAAAAAAAAGTGAAATACATAGTGATGTGTGAACGTAATAGATAAAACCACCATTAATGCTCATTTTAAAGTTTGAAAACAACAATTTTAAGAAGTTATAAGCTTTTAGAAAAAACATATAACTAGAATATAGTAATCGAAAACACACATAAAACCGAAAACACCTTTAATACCAACATAAAACTTTAGTTTGGGAAGATTTCAAATTGCAAAAATATGGAAACATGACTTGGAAAAAAAAAAAGATTTTTGCAAGGAAAAGATTTTTATTGCAAAGTTAACAAATTGTGTGGCAAAAGGTTGCATTTAGCAGATGCTTTAATTTCATAGTGAAGAATAAATCTTAATCCTTGTAAAAAAAAACTCATATGAACAAAAGCTTTTAGTGAGCTTGCATGTAGGAGGTAGGCAACAGAGTGCAAGCTCCAAAGCAGCAGATCCGGATCATCCGATAACAAAGGTCGGGCTGCCCAAAAATAAAGAAAAAGCAAAAAATAGGAGGAAAAAAAGCATTGTTTTAAATCATATTCGACGCTTTGTTTTTCCATTCCTTTGTAAATTTAGTTCCCAACAAATTTGCTACCGGGAACTCAAGTTCCCATTTATGGGAACTTCGTCCAGAACGAAGTTCCCGGTAGCACATGTAGTGGGAACTTGGTTAGGAGTTCCTCGAAGGATGCTCGGGAACGGAGTTGGGAACGGGAACCAATTTTGGAACTTGGTTCCCGATAGCTATGCTTTCATCACTAGTCATTGACTCTTTTGATATACTGCCTTCATTAAGGGACAAACTACGAAGACAGCTTGCTTATATTTACAACGATGATCAAAGTCAGGAGTTGTGGAATATAGAATTCGATGTAAAATATTGTACACATTTTGGTGTGTGGTTACCTCCTCTCTTGGACATAGTTTTTGTAATACTTCGTGTTGGACTACCTTTAATGTAAAGTAAATTTTCAACAAAAAAATATGCGATTTATAGTGTTCTATATCCCGTCAAGAATGTCCAGAAAGCGGGCTTACGGTGAAGATTTATTTGCGGCGAGCTCGCGTTTTGCTCCCTGCCCTTGTTGTTCTCTCCAAATTCCCATCCACGCTCTCAATTCTCACTTAGATCGCTGCCTGTCAAGTCAATCTGACCATTTAGGTAAGCTGCACAGACGCATAATAATAACAAATCTTTCTTGATTCATTTTCAGTTTCCTGTAGAGGCCCAAGCTGAGGTTGGTTCAAACAGTAGTTGCAACATTTCTAGCAAGGATGATTTCCAAGATAAGGTATGTCCTATTCGTATTTTATGTTTGTTAGTTTAAACGTTGGCTATATATTTATCAACACGTTTTTAGATGTGCTGTACATTATATTACTTCCAGTGCATTATGTGAAGATCTGATTGGGCAGGATAATTAATTCAGGTCGATGAACTTGGGAAATGCAAACTGTTTCCAGTATTCCGGGCTTCAAAGAAGGTTAGTAAATTGTTAGCTCATCCTTCCATAATAGGTCATGTGAGCTGCCTGGTTCTGGTTTTGTTCTGAAATGCATCTTATTCTGTTCTTTATTGGGCGGATGATTAATACTGCAATGTGGTTTGGACACTAAAAAAAAGTGCAGACTGTGCATCTTATACGCCATGGGCACACGTCCTTCTCTAATGATGTTTTTGATGTGCGGCTTTCCTCACTAGGCATTCAGCAGGTGTGGAATTTTGTACTTTTTCTAACAGAATCTTTTATCAGAGCATAGAATGCATTTCCATATCCCTTTTAATGCTATCATATTCTTCTCTTAAATACACAGGCACATGCACTGGGCCCAAAGCTCGCAAAATTGGAGGCTGAAGTTGTAAGCCTTAGTTTTCTGTTTTTCTGAAAAATTGGAGTTGAAAAGTGCAAAAGACAAGACATGGGATTATGTGTAGATACTCACCTCTCCTCTTACAAGAGCTCTACAAACGTTAGAGTGGTCACTAAAAGCTTCAAAAGGTACAGCTTTTATGATTCACTGTTCATCTAATTACAAGTTTCTTTATTCCTTTTGCCACAACACAGGTGAAGAATGTAAAAGGCTAGAAGTTTCTGCCCTTCACTCTGAACATGTTGCATGCAAAGGGGATGTTGGTCGGTCACCCAAGGTTAGCTGCATTTCTAATGATTTAATGGGATAGTATTGGTAGGAATATTGTTTCACATTGTTCCATGCCAGAAGTTGTGACTTACCTTTGCCCTTCTTTCCATGCGAGACATATTAGGTTCTTGCATCAGAATTTCCATGGTTATCGTTTGCAAGTCTTGATGATATATGGTGGTTCTCACCTAAAGATGCTCCTAACAATCCTGTTGTTGGGACTTTTCAAGGAAGAGAAACTATTGGTTAGTATATAGTTTCCAGCTTTAATTATTTCAACAAGTATTTAAGTTATCAAAAGCTTCTGTGCAGAGCATCTCCGAATGCGAATAGGAAAATTTAAGGAGTATTTGATTTCTAGACAAGAACGGGTGCTGGTTGTCATTGGTCATTCAACCTTTTTCAAGGTAATGCAGCGTTGCTTTGTCCTTTGGAACATTACAACAAACAGGATTACATCTTAATAATGTGTGCAATGATAGGAGTTGATAGGCAGGAAGCATCGCATGAACCATGTGGAAGTTCTAACCATCCGTTTATGATGGTCAGAAGAGGAACCCTATTGGGAAGAACGACTTATTTTTGAATTTGTATGAGAGTTAAGTTGAAGGTATAGCAAATCGATACCAGAAAGTCTTTTGTTGGTTCTTTCTACAGAATTTGGTGGTATAAGGTTTGATATTTTTGCTTTAATGTTCGTCCAGGCTGTGCTGTCAGAATGGCACTAATTTATGATCATCAAAACTTGCAGAACTTGTGTCAAACCTTTGCGTAGTTATATACAAGCAAAATGACTTTCTGTGATGACCATATCAAAGGCATGAAGTGTCTCTAATCTTGTATGAGAAGAAAGAGGCATACCTTTTCACAATGCTCTCTTTTGCTTTCTTAATTTTTCCTGTCTCTTGATTGCAGACATGCGCTCGATCTTTCTTTTATTGCAGTTGGATACTACAACGAATATGCGAATATGCGTAGGAGAAATTATTAATCTATTTTCCACAACAGCACCCCAAGAAAACTTTCTTTAAAAGGATAACTTGAAAGCTAGACCACGATACCACAACACAAGTCTTCATCTCCACCGAGTCCCTTTCAACCAAAAACCATTTCAAGTAGAGCCCAGCTTTGACCAGCGTGCTGATATGGCTACATTTTGATGCTTTAGTTCAAGACTTATTGTGGATGCATGTGAAATGTCAGGCAAATTGATACCAACTTGACCTCAATATCAGCACATTTTGATGCTTTAGTTCAAGACTTATTGTGGATGCATATGAAATGTCAGGCAAATTGGATACCAACTTGACCTCAAATTTATGCACTTTTTCATGGTGAATTAGATTATCTTATCAGGCTCTTTGGAGGCAAATTGGATACCAACTTGACCTCAAATTTATGCACTTTTTCATGGTGAATTAGGTTATCTTATCAGGCTCTCTAGTATAAAGGGAGAGTCCTTATTTTTTGGTTATTATTATGGGAAACTTCCAAATATACGCATGAAGTTAGCATATTTCTAGATTTACCCTCATAGTTTTCATAATTCCAAAAATACCCCTACTTAACTACAATTTAGGTAGTTAACCAAACATTTCAATTTAAAAGTGATGTTGCAGTAGTAATTGCGCCCAAATCTGAAGCGGAGTTGTGGTCGTCAACGATCTAACATCATTTCGACTTGTTGAAGATGTGCAAATGGGGAGCTTTCAAATTCGTATAATCATTATCTCGAAGCATGTTCACTAAACCTTCTTCTGAAGCTTTAAATGCTTATCTAAGTCAGAAAATGAAGAAGAGGTCGAATCTTTCATAAAGTGGGCCACCTTGCTTCCATAGAATTTGAGGATGAGTAGAGTTCATTGAAATGGAATGTAAGAAGCTATCTAATAAGCTCACAAACTATCATGACATTATAGTTCATTGACGATTTCAAGGATTAAACCGAAAATTGATGAATTCAATGGAGCTTCTTGGAGTCGGTAATCCATCCCAATCAAAATGGAAAGAGGTTCATGGCTGCCCAAGAAAAACTATGAAATTTGAGAAGCAGTTGAATTGTTTTTAGTGGCTCCGCATGTTTATTGTAATTTGCCAAACTGTACTAATTCATTGAATTACTTAAGTAGGGGTATTTTAGGAATTATGAAAAATTATGAAGGTAAATTTGAAAATATGCCTAACTTTAGGGGTATATTTGGAATTTTCCCAAGTTTGGTGTAGGCTTGTGGGAAGAGCTTAAGAAAAAGGACAAATAACTCAAATGCATACCTCAATAAATAGCTCCGTGCTAATAATCCCGTGAGAAAGATCATTCTCGCCTTCTTCATTTACTTTCCCTCAACAAAAATATTTGGAAAAAGAACATATATCAGATGAAATTGTGTTTCAATTACACGCTCATGCTTCATATGTAAACCACTCCAAATCTGTTGCACAGTGGAAAGAAAAGTCCATGTTTTTGTTGATCACATTCAGAAGCAACCGCTATATCAATCTAATCTTGCTTCACGCTAAATAGATCGCCCAAAGAATGCCATCCTTCAACTCCATGTGTTGTATTGTCATATTGGAGCCCTGTTTTCCAAAGAAATTGAAAATCAAAAAATACTCTTCAAATGAAAAGTGTAAAAGCAATTGGCACTTATACTTTTCCCATATCAGAGACATTATTTGCAGCAGTTTTGAGGTCTGAACTATACATGACAGAAATTACCTCTTAGCAAGGGTGATGCGTAATTAGTCTAACATGTATGAGCGGAATAAAGAAGTACAATTGAGGTAGCAAATAAGAATATCCGCATAATAACACAATATTTCTCTTGTATTTTTTATGCATTTTTTCTATACTTCTCATATGATTTGATGGCCGTACATCTAGAGTGCCCATACGATCATCTTGATTTTCATGCTCCTTTACAACGGTTCACCTATGCATTTCTAACCTATCCTAAGTTTAAACATGCATGACTTGTGCAAACGTAGGTTAGGGTTTTATGGTTTAGTGCATGTATCTTTTTCTAAAGCAGGACTTGGCGAGGCTAAGGAAAGGCTGCTGCCGATTGCTTGTCCGTGGCCTACTCCCTACTAGGCCAAATGTGTAGCAAGGAATGGATGTGTGGATGACGTCTTGAATGCCCAAGATAAACAAATTGCTTGCAAACATGAGGTATTTGATTTTATGTTCCCTTAGATTTCAATATTTTAAAACATTGCTGGAGTCCCGGTTGTGAGGTGTGGCTGTAAACTTAGCTTGATAAGTTCTATAGTGCATGAATGTTGATATGTTATACAGATACATGTATATTGCATGTATTTGAATCGAGCCTTTTGAAGGGGTCTACTCAGCAAGTAACACAGACAAAAGCATACAATCATTGTTATTTTAAAAGAAACATGATATTGGAATCAATCAATTAGGGTCAAAGATGGTAAGGTGGAACCACAATTTGTTCCATGCGTGAATCTATATCACACAACCAAAGCAGGGGAGGCAGCTAACACAGATGCAAGCTTGGTTAATTATAATCTTGCTTCTAGATGGATTTGTGCAGATTGCCACATAACTCATAGATTTGTGGCCAGAATTTTGCCCTCAAATTTTCAACATAGAAAGGGGCCAAGCTAATACATCCAAATTGTTGCGTGCCTCGCTTTGTGCAAGAGCTTGATTATGCAGGCTTTGATTTGAACGATTCTTGCTCCAACAAATAAAGGCTAATGGCTATGGTCACCAAGTATTTCATGTTATATCAATAAGTTTTACACTTTTGATCATTGTGGCAGCCCATCATTGTAGTCACAGGTAGGTCTATTTCTTGAAAAAATCATGTTCTTGGCTTTGGTAGCATGTTCGTGCCCTAAAAGCCTTGCTCAAGGTAGTTGGAGCTACCGCCATGCTACATTTTATGGAGGCAGAGATGCTGGTGGAACGGGTACAGTTTTCAAGATCACCTATCTTTCTTTATCATTAGTAATAGTACAAGTGTTTTTGTTTGCTTTAAGTTAGCAATTTCTCCATTTTGAAACGAATTTGGCTATGACCGTGGTGCTTGTGGCTATGAAAATCTTTACACCGTGGATATGGCAATAACAATGCAAAGATTAAGCAAAGGTCGAGTTTGTCATTTCAGATAACCACTAGTGATGGCAAAATCGTGGCATCATATGATGCAACTCCTTCAAAACTGATTTTGATTAAATGTATCTATTTTGATTTGCCTATAAAGAGTTTGCTATAACACATCTTTTGAGGCACTTGCTTGGTTAATTTGCATAAGTTGACGCAGTAATGAAAGTGCTTGAACATTCATTGGCATATTACAATTTAGCTTTGAATTAAAGTTTCTATATGTATGGCTCTGTATTCCATTCATATGCCTACGATAGGAGCGCACTCTCCTAAGTGTGTTTTCATGGTCAATGGTTGTCACCACTTGATATAACAGTTATCCATTGAGTTATTCATTAAGTTCCATATGATGTGATCAGCGTACCTAAGTGTGTTTTCATGGTGTGTTTTCATGGTCAATGGTTGTCACCACTTGATATAACAGTGATCCATTGAGTTATTCATTAAGTTCCATATGATGTGATCGCCATAGCTTTTTCATAACACAACTGTGTGATAAACATTTTCTGTCCAACTGAATATCTTAGACCCGATCCCAGCCTCAGTCCAATACCAAGACTTCTTTGGAGAACAGAAATGCTTAAGGGTAAATTGGCAAGGCCTCCCAAGTCCTTGCAATGTCTGTGGTTTGAGACTTCATGGTGGGGGAGTATGCAAGGGATTTAAGCAAGTCAGCTCTGATTTACCTAAATCCAACCCCAAAAAGATTCATGAAGGATGTGATCAGAAAAACACTAATGGTATTCTTGAAAACATGGGAGGAATAGCACAAAGAAATGACCATTGGACTCTAGGAACCAAAAAAGAAGACAACACAAGAATGGCAGTGCCTACAAAAAAGCAAGGAAGGAAAAAGCAAGATCAAAAGTTGTGGAGCAGCAGCAACACAAAAACAATGAGAAAGCCAGCAGAAAATAGTGGAAGGAAAAGGAAAAGAATTCAAAATTGGCAAGTCAAGTCAAGGTTCTCAATAATCCAAAGAGGCCAAGGATTGAGAAATCCAAAGACTTAATAAGTCCCTACTTGAATTGTACCCGATTGGTGATAAAGGTAAGGGGGTAATTGATCTTCAATGAATGAAATGGTTGTCACACCTCATCAACTCAGAAAAACACCCTTACCATTCAGAATCCCGAATTTCCTCCAACATGCATATCCCGAGTCCTCGACTCTGATCTTTCCACTGGTGGTACACTTTTGCAAAAAGGAGAGGGCTCTCATGATCATGAAGAAATAACACCAAAGAACATTAATTTTTCTACTCCAGGGAAAATTACAAAAAGCCCTGAAATGTGTGATATCCTCTTAGACATAATGGAAAGAGAACAAGAAATTGAAAATGGGAGAGGATCCCCGCTACCCCAACCTAATTTTCAACTCCAAAGAAATCTAGTGGATGACAAAGAAGTTCAAATTCTATACTAGATCCCCAATGGAGGATCTCGCCATGGATACCGAGAAGATTGAAGAAGGGGAATGAACAAGATGATGATTCAAACATGACCTGGTTCTACTTTAATCCCTATAAGTCCTATCAAAGGCCGGGTGAAGTGGATCGGTTTGAGCACGTGCCTATAACACCTTCTAGCCTAGGACCGAGAAATCTAGTGGACTAATAAGTCTAGAAGGCCAAGTAGTGCTGACTAAAAACATCAAATGGCCTGATCAAACCCAATAAGCCCAATTGGTTACAAGAAGGAGGGATCAAATGCTAAAAGGATGAACCTGAGATGTTCTATACTCCTATGACCAAGAAAGGCAGCAAAAGGTCCATTTCTCGACAATAGCCCGGCCTTTAACTTAAGGTCTCAAAGCAGAGTTAAGTACCCTGCATAATGAGGATTGTTATTTGGAATATCAGGGGGATAAAGGGCCCCCCTCAAAAGAAAAAGGGCACTCATTGCTCTTAAGGAGATGAAGGCTGATATTATTCTATTACAGGAACATAGACTTCCAAGTTTTGAATCCCAACACTTGGGGGCCCGGATCATTCCCAATGGTGACTCTATCTATGCCACCGCAGATGGGACCAAGGGAGGAATTTGTATGGTTTGGAAAGGATTCATCCGGCCGTCGTGAAATTTACACATAGTTCGTAGATGGACCAGAAAGCGCTTTGGAGAAAGGTGCGTAAAAGTCGGAATTTTCAATGTCTATGCATCCACTCAACCAAGTGAATGGGCTGATCAAAGGATACAAATGAAACAATGGATTGATGGTAACCAAGTGGAAAATTACTTGATAGCAGGGGACTTCAACAACACTCCACAATGGGATCAAAAGTTGGGGAAAAAATTGAATATGTCTAAGAAAGAAAGGGATGCTTGGGATCTCAACATGACTCGAATGTATATATATACCTCCATCCTCATCTCAAACATATTCCTGGAGTAACAAAAGAAAGGGGGATGAAAGAATCTATTGTTTGCTTGATAGATTTTATCTTTGTAATAAATCTCTGCTCAAATGGGATAATATGGTAGTCACTGGAGACACAGGGAATTCAATTTCGGACCATCTTCCACAATATTTAGATGACAAAATGGATGCATGTAAGGGTGGTCAGAACATCCCATTTAAATTTAACACAGTTACTGAAATGTAAAAGATTCTGTGGTGAATTCAAGGCTTTTTATAGTTCCTTGCCTCCTCTACCAAAAACTGAGTCTATGAAAGCTTTCACTATAAGGCTGAGGTTGTTTAAGGGTTGGATCAAAAGGTGGGGCAGAGAATGGATTAAGGAGAAAAGGAAAGAAAAGAGTGACATTTATCTTAAGATCAGTGAAATCAGGAAAAAACTTTTTCAGGATAAGAACAACAAGCAGGTACAGCAAGAAGAGGAGGAGCTTGAGAAAAAGGTAAAGGTCATTGAAGAGAGAGAGGCTAAATCTCTTGCTGTGAGAAGTAGATGTCTATACATCAATGGTATGGATAATGGAAGTTCAGCCTTCTTCTTCATGGCAGCCAAAAGTAGAATCCTCAACAATGGTATTGTTAGGGTGAATGATGGGAATGGTAAAATTATTGAAGATCAAAAGGACATAGAAGGTTTTTTCCATGAAGAATACAGAAACATGTTCCAGAGTTATCATGTAGATGAATAGGTTATTGATAACTTCTTCCAGAATATTCCTAAGGCTAAGGAGGAATTAAAGGATGATGAACTAATAGCAATTCCACAAGAGAAAGAAAATTTGAGACTCTTAAATCCATGGTCACCGGTAAGAGCCCCGACCGTATGGATTCCAGCCCGAATTTTATGTAGAATTCTGGGAAATTATAAAAGATGACCTGATAACTTTCTTTCAAGGTGCTTGGAAAGCCACTAGTCTTAACCCGGCAATAAATGCTGGCCATATAACACTTATTCCAAAGGTGGATTGCCCAAAAGGTATAGGGGATTGGAGACCAATTTCTCTGACAAACACAAGTTACAAGGTCCCCGCTAAGATATTGGCAAATAGATTCTACAACAATTAATCCTTGCCAATCAGCTTTCTTACCTCAGAGAAATATATTGGAAAACTATATTGGAGCCGCTGAAGGATTGCATTGGAACAAGAGATCGGGACAAAATTGTATGCTACTCAAGCTGGATTTCAAAAGAGCATATGATACAATAAGCTGGCAGTTCTTAGAGAAAGCTATGACACATATTGGACTTCCTAGTAGTGTCTACCAAAAGGTATGGAGTTTCAATGTTAACTCTGCATCAGCATTAATTGTCAATGGCACACCTACCAAGTTATTTAAATGTCAAAGAGGGGTCAGGCAGGGATGCCCTTTGGCCCCTTACTTGTTTCTCATTGTAGCTGAGATGGTGACCAGGAAAGCCATGCAATTGCAACTTCAGGGGGATATCAAGAGTCTTCAACTCCCAGATAATAAAGGTTTTTTCACAATAATGCAATATGCAGATGATACTTTTGTTTTTCTGGAAAAAGAGGGTAAGAGCCTAGAAAACTTTTTGGCTGCTATGGATGAATTTGGAGATGCTGCAGGTGTCAGACTAAACAAAAACAAGAGTGCAATAATTTATGACTCTCAGGATACAATGCTACAAGGGATCAAAATATTAAGGGCTAATTCTGCCACAAGTATTCTGGGAATTCCTTTATCAATTAACGCTTCTGCAAGGATTGTGGGAACCAATTGTGACCGTAATTAAAAAGAAAGTTATCCATGTATACCTCCTCATTATAATTGGCAGGTAGAATTAAAATTGCAAATGCTGTCATAAGTAGTACACATGTGTACTTCTCGTCTGCAATTGTTGGAGACAAAAACTCTTACAATAAAATGGAGGCTGCAATTAGGAAATTCATATGGCAAGGCTCTCACAAAGTGGCATGGGCAGATCTAATAAAATCTAAAAAAGAAGGTGGTATGGGTTGCAAGGACATGTTCATTCAAGCTCAAGCACTAGCAAACTAAAATGGTATGGAAAGCTATTTATGCCACAAGGCCATCCCCCCCAACTACAACCGATGAAATTCTCGATTCGAATCCTTCCCCGTAGGGAAGTCATACCCTAAAACATCAACTTCCGCATCAGCCTTCTTCCAAATATCCCCATGCCCGGTACTTCTAATATTCTTAAAAGATGCCGAGGCCCTGGAATAATGCATCCTTGTGCTATAGACCCCTAACATTGATGCTACAAGCAAAGATTTGCACTTTTTTGGCACTCGACTTTGCACCGTAAAAACATAGGTTGTCTTGCATTGAAACACCCACAAAAAGTACATGCAAAGTGGCATAATAATGGTATTAGAACTTTGAGGATCCGAGGGTGCGGTGAAAGATGGATGACTTGGGAGGAATTGGCGAGAAAACAAAGGGATCGAGCTAGACAAAGAAATATTCGTGGGCTGTATAAGTAGAATAGAGGATATGATGAGTTCAAGAAAAATTCAAGTACATGGCATTTGAATAACAAAGAATGGTATTCAATACGCTGAAATCTACAAGGCTCGTGCCACATAAACTTTCCAAGGCAGGTCCTTTATGGCGCTGGTAATGAAGACAAACTTGCGTAAATATGTGCCCAAGGATGGTCATGCTATTCGCTTAATAAAATCAAAGCTTTTAGGTGGTCGGCGCTCACCGTAGTCCGCAAACAAATCAGAAAAAGCTAAATTTGATAGGTCCGCGGTCTAGTTTGTGTCCTCGCAGTGGTCAGGTGGAAACTTCAAACCATGTCTTTACATGTCCATGGTTGATCAATTTTGAGTTGGTCCGCCTTGCATCAATAAAGGAGCCCCTACAGATCTAAATTTGCTAAGTTTTTGGGATACTAAGGATAGATTGGAAAGTACCACAAGAACCTTGAGTCACCGGGTTGTCCGGTTTACACGTAAATAGAGTTGTTATTAATGATCAACCCCCTTCCATCATTTGGCTTAAGAGAGCCTTTGTTGATATTATCCAAATCACAGCCATAGCTCACGGATGCTTAAAGGAAAGAAATATGATCCAGCCTTTGGAATACTGGGAAATTCTATGGATTATATGATTTCTTTCTAACTAATCTAACCATTTCGATGATGTCTTGCAATGATGCACGAGGAGACTCTATAGAGTTGGGAGTATGGATCGAGCAATGGGAGTTGCCGCAGAATCTGGGATGAGGAGGAAACCCAACCGCCTCGAATCAACTTGAGGGAGAGGCTGATCCAACCAAGCAGAGGTCATACATGCTAAAGCCATTAAGAAAGTGTTGAAACGGGCCGAGGTATGGAGGTACAAATGCAGTCTTAAGCCTCACTTTGCAATTTTTATCATAAATGGCGCCAAAGGGAGGCTCATGAGTTTTGGACTTCACCAATTTCCAGACTTGTGTACTGGATACTCTTCTTACCATCTTGGGAAACAGTAGAGTTGCTGATATTACAATGCAGGATCTAGTGGATGGAGATTGAATTTGGAAATAGGTCTAAAGAGAACTTCTTTCTTCCAGAATGCTACACTATTTTGGTTAAAAAGTTTATTGTTTTGGCTGTTCAAGATTATTATGGTTCATGGATCCCTTCTATAAGGACCATGCAATATATTTTGGCATCATGAGTCCTTTGTGTATGGATCATGAGTTTTGGCCGAATAGTATCATGAACTTATTAGGTATGTCTTCTATGATATACCCGCTTATGTATTCTTCTTAGATGCAATATAAAAACAACCTTGCCCTAAAAAAAAAAAATAAAAAAAAAATAAACATAATGATAAAGTCATATATTTCCCATTAAGACCATTAAAGTTTACCTATGTTTGCAACAACGCATAGTTTTTTTAAATAATGTCTGCCCGATCAAAAACCGTAGTTTTATAACATAGGATTTTTGAAGGTTAAAGGTGGTATTGGTATGCAAATACGTAGAAAGATGACGGTGGCATCTGAGTTTTGGAAAGGAGGTTTTTTTTTTCTGTTTTGGCAAAGGTCGAGCGGATAGGGCAGCGCGTGCAGATGCTATACATGGCGATGAAGCAAAGGGCTTTTAATTTTGGTCGCTGCAAGTGTCGGCAGCCTCCTGCATTTGAAATTGATGTCCATGAGGAGAGCAGCTAGAAAGGACAAGCTCCTGCTGCCCATGCCCATGTGAATTTTCGTTAAACTGCGCGCATGCATACTTCCTACCATGCCTAACCTTTGCATTGAACCGGAGGTAATTGATGTCTCGAATAATGGGATTGTTATGCAGGAAGATGTTTCCCTTAGTTTCTTTGATGCCCTTTCTTCCTTTTGTGATAGAAGATATATTGCCGGTGCAGTTGCTTTGAAGAGGGGGTCTTCTGCAGACCACCTTCATGTCCAATTTACTAAGAGCCCCTAAGACAAGACACCTAGGGCATTGAATGAGGCGATAAAGAAAGATTTCAATTGGGCCTCCAAACCAAAGGTGTTGTTCTAGTGTGCAAAGTGTAAGAATAATGCATTGCACCGCTTTTAAGGGCATGCTAGGGTACTTTATGAAGGATGACTGTAAGGTACATTATTCTTGTCATCTCCATAATATCTCCTCAATCCATGATTTTTGAAGAGGAACGACTTGTATCCGGATGGGGGGGGCGGGGACACCAAAGATTTGTGTGTATTGGACAACGTGAACATGTTGAATAAGGCAGCTCACTTTTGTGTTTTATCACGAGCTCTGAGACTTGAGGGATGCTTAGAGTAGAAAGTACAGTAATCCAAGCACCATAGCATGCCTATGCTCAAGAGTCTTGCGCCTTAAGTGCATCGGGAAGATATGCCTTACAAGAATAAAAACGGCAAGATATGTTGCCGGATTTCCCAATTGGTTTTATCTAGATATTTAGCCATTTGCCCTAAACTCCCTTTTCAATCCACATTACATGTCAAGAAAATATAAATTCCTTACTTTAAGGTCACATCAACAGTTAAAATTAAAGCATCTTTTTGGGGTCCACATATCTTGTACGGTCCACCATATCCCATAGTCTTATCCCATATGGTGTGATACTACACGTCCATTGTTAGCATATTAAAATCTTACACTTTGTCTCAAGAATGTCCAATGTTAACATATGCAAAAATTTAGACCCTTGTCTTAAAATATGAAAAACATGAATGCATACAAGCACTCATTTTTGTTTCAAACTCCCTTTGTTAACCCATCCATCCTGTCTAGTATAATGCAACAACATATGTTCACATACTCTTGTTCATATGCACTAGCGTATTAGCACTCAGCCCATAGCAAATGTTTATCTTTCTCATCTTAGAGCACTATAAGGTATCTTAGAGCACTACATGGTACAACCGGCCTCAAGAACTGCTAATTATTGCCCTCAAAAATATGTAGCCCATGCATCTACACATGCCACTTCATGAACTTATATTGTGTAGGTTACCATGTCATATTAATAATAAAAAAAAAAAAAAAAAGATTTTATGTGAAAGAATATTGTAGATAAAGGCTTTATTTTGTCTTAGTGCCATTAGGCTGGAACCAATGTATAAAATCTAAACATGTAATTGTGATGGTGTTGCATGTTAAGTTATAGTATGCCCAATGTGGCTTTGATGTCATTGATATGATGTGCTACTAGCGCATACAATTTCTATCTCAGTAATGTAAATAAAGAACATTTGATTGCGACAGATTTCTTCTATTTTTCAAACATCATTTTATAGATGCTGGTAATGTGAACCTTACACAACGACCGTTTGATATCTCGAAGACTCTTTACGTAATACCAAATTATTTATGATAACAATGGCGCAACGACTATCCGGAGATAGCCACTTTATTAAAATCCCATCGATCCGAGATCTGGACGCCATTCTTAGACGGACGAAAGCATGACGTTTTTGCATGCATAAGCAAGGTGACGCATGGCTGGAGTTCTATTTTAGCGTGTTTCTCGCTTCAATTTCTAATCTACGCCTCTCTCAAAGAAGACCTTTATTCTCTCAACCCACCTCTCTTTGTTATTGTATTTTTATCGCTATGGCGACGCTACAGAATCAGCCCTCCACTGAGTAATTTTGTTTCGTCTTGCTGTTTTGTTGGTGATGTGCGGTGTACAGTTCGGGCGAAATTTGACTGCTTCGACTTCTTCCATTCGTGGGTTTTGGGAGCCATTTTATGCCCACGCTTGTCCAAGCCCCCTTGTCGGCTTATCACTGTGGTTTTCCCCTCAAAAACCCGAAGTATGGTTTTTAATCCCTACCTTTCAGTACACTAGCCCAGCCCTATTAGCATTTCTGTATTTTGTTGGGGTCCAAAATGATATATAATTGATTTTCCTTTATTTTTATGGGTAGTTCGCCAGGTGCTTTCACCACTCATCCACCCTCTATGTAGAAAATCATTGAGATGAAATTATGCAGCAAGTCTATGACGCCATTCTAGGAATGGGGACGAGTACGGTATTGTTTCTCAGACGCGTATGCTACAAGATGCCCAGTTTGGTTGAGTTTATTTTAGCTGCTGCTTCGCTTCGCTGACTTCACTTCCCAGCCTCTTCTCTCGCCAGTGACTATTCTTTGATTGTTTCCCCGTGCTAGGAGGGGCTTCTTCCCCTACTGCCTACTAATCGGCATTTCTTTCTTGTTGTCCTTTCTACTTTTAAATTTCTTCATCCCGTGATCTTCGCCCTCGCATCCTAGTTTGTTAAGTCCTTTGGTATTCCTCGGGCGGGGTTTATTGTTTTTATAAGTAGTCCCATTCTAGACTCTACCCATCCGAAAGATCGGATCGCCATTCTAATGGACAGCATGCATGTTTTGCATGCATGGCGCTACAAGATGCCCGCTTTGGTTGGGAGTTCGCTATTTTAGCGCCAAGCCGCTCGACTTCTTTACTCCACGCTTCCTCTTCTCTCTTCGCCAGCATCTTTATTCTCTTTGAACCCACCCTCCCCCTTCTTTGTTATTGTATTTTTATCGCTATGGCACGCTACAGAATCAGCCTCGAGGTTTGTTTTGTCTTCATGGTTTTGTTGATGATGTGCGTACGTGCGTTCGCGAGCTTTATCCGCTTCGACTTCTTCATCTCGTGGGTTTTTGGGAGCGCATTTTTATGCCTTTACGCTTGTCTGCTCCCTTTGCCGTATAGCTTATCACTAGGGTTTTTCTCAAAACCAAAATCCAAGGCTTTTAATCCCTGATGTTTTCTGAGACAATTGATCTACTAGCATTGTATTTTGTTGGGGTCCAAGTGGTATGATTGGATTTTCCCTTTATTTTTTATAGGTAGTTCATGGTAATGCAGCTACCCACTATCCTCATTATGAAAATCTGCTGAGATGAATAGAAGCAAGTCTATTGGCATTTAACAAAATTTTAATGGGATGATGAAATAATGCGATACTGGCACAATTTTAATGGGATGATAGGCAAACACCTAAAACTCAGTAACTCATGTATGAGTTCTATAGAATATTTATACGATTCATGTTTAATGTTCGATTCTGAGCCATCGAGTAAGAATCCTATGTCGCGACAATGGCATAAAATCCTGATAGGCTTAGTACATATCTAAAACATGTGGTTTTGCATGTACTGATAAAACACCTTGCAATGAGTATTTGTCTCTTTACTTGAAGTAGGATTTCCTCTCCTTGTTTCTTCATTGAACTCTTCCTTATCACAAAAACTTTGTTTTGCATGTAACACTGATGATTCATCTGCTTGTAGTACATTTGCACCCTTCTAGAAAATGATGCATGAATAAAAGTATTTGCTCAAGATCAATCTCTTTTCTCTTGCTATAGGATTGACTTGGACTTATAATGACCTCACCACATAAATCATCCATTCATTTGACATTTTCATGTGAGAATAATATAATAAGAACTCTAAGTCTTATTTAAGGGATCGCCCACCAAAGACCGTACCTATTATATGCACACTATCGGCTGGCCTTCACTCAGTGCATGCTCATAATAAATAAATAGTCTCATATTCTATCAACCTTTTTATGCCTTTTGAAGCGTATCTAACTATGTTGATGATTGTGGCTTAAAGATCACATGTGAATTAATATAGCAAAAATAAAGGTTCAGGGATTTGATATGGATGTAAAATAACAATTCCCCTAAAACCATAGACCATATATCCCTAAAACAATTGAATCGTTATAAAAAAAAGATAAAATTCAAATAAAAGATGATCACATTAATATTGGATACATTGGTTAAAGTAGTCTTATTAGGGCATTGAGTTATTTTGTTTATTTAGAGTTGGGCCCGTATATCATATTCTAAATCTTGAGCAAAATGTTTTATAGAGGGTTTGATATTCTCTCAAAACCTTAAATCGTATTCATATTTCAAAATCATAGGCACCTCAAATCTACTTATTATTATATACATTCATATTTCAAATCATAGGCACACCTCAGTATAAATGACTATAGCTGAGTAAAGGGGTGTCGGAGGGGCTCTAACATCTGATCTCTAGACTGCGTAGAATCGATGAATCGACGACTGTGGTGAGTCAGGGGAACACATCGTTTAGAATATATATGCTGTAAAGCAGAGGAGGTTCGAGGAAGTTTGATATGGATGTAAAAATGGCATGATTCCAGAAACATAGACCACCATATATTCCTAAAATAAATTGAATGTGTTGTTATAAAAATTCAAGGATAAAATGATCACATTGGCTCTAGCTGGATTACATTTAGTTGAAGTAGTTTTATTAGAATTAGGTTATTTTGGTAGAGTTGAATATAAATTATTTTATATTCTAAATCTTGGTAATCATTATAGAGATTGATGTCCTCAAAACCTTGAAATAATTATGCTCGATATTTCATATTTCAATCATGGTGCCTCAATCATAAATGACCTAAGCGAAGTAGGAGGTGTCAGGAGGCCCTAACATACAATGGGTGAAGTGATTAGTAGTCAAATGGAGTCAGTGTGCATCCTATTTGAATATTAATGCAAAGTAACAATATGAAGCATCAATGATGAAATTGAAACTTTCAAAATATAATACACATTCCTGTGCTGTGCAAAAAGGGATGTAGCTCACATCATATGTTATTAATATATTATTAAGCGGTAGTAGCTTAATCTATACAGAGACCAGCCAACTAACCCGGTTTTAATAGTGTGAGATTCTGCCTTTCAATTTTCAATGGTAAAGTAGCTTAATATATACAAGATCAATGCAGTTGATCCATGTATTTTAATAATTGACCAAGTTTATAGACTTCGGAGTTTTCAAAAAATGACATATATTACAGCATATGAAGTAATTTGTGGGATGTAGGAGTAGATCATGCGCTGTGTGTGGAATTCTGGAAAACAATCTTACGTAATACAATGCATCATTTTAGTTCATCAATACTTAAGCACACATACATGAGACTATAATTGATGCCAATAGTTATTATGTAATGAACTTTACAACCTTAAGCATACCTAGGAAATTAAGCCAACCAGATTGTCTTCTCTTACTGGCAGTCCAAGGATACAATAGTGAATTCAAACCTTCCTCATCCAAGACAAACTAAACTATGTATTGTAACAAATGCTGGTCTAAAAGCGGTTCTTTCACAAGAACTATACTATATAATTACTCATGGAATTCAATCTACATAGGGGTGTAACCAGAAACACAGTACGGAAGAGTTGTGAAGTGGCAAGCTCAGTAACGATCTTATGAAAACTAATATGGATTCTTCATTACCTCGGATAGTGACTATTTGCCACCTTTGAATTTGTAGGAAACCACTCCCAGTGTTTGTTAGCGGATGGCTTACATACTCGGGTGCAACATTTGTAATCATGGCTTTTGGAGGCCCGGATACAAATACCCAAGGATAGTCCTTAATGAGATGGCAATAAATGCATTCCCTCAAATCTAATGGTTTCCTCCTTTAGAAAATCAATCATTCTCTTTTCCTTGCAGTAGCAATTCCTATAAAGGCATTGATTGAGATCAAATTAAACTACCAAATAGAAACAAAGTTAGAGTTGTACCTTTTAAACCCAGTCCAAAGAGGGCTTTTACATGGCTACACATTTGAGATTGGGATCATAGGCATGCCCATAGCCGGAATGGAGAATTAGATTTTAACAAAATGCATGGAATGGAACTCCTCTTTGTGATTATCTTGTTCCTTCCATGTTCTTCCATTATTTCTTCATTCCATTTCCTTCCATTCCTTCCATTCCTTCTTCATTCCATTCCTTCCCCTCCATTTCTTTTATTTTCTCTTTTGTCCTCTCCATTTTTAAACTTCCTTTTCCTCCTTCCTCCTTTTCCCTCCTTTTCCATACTTCTGTTGCCCTTTTTCCTTCTTTTCCTCCCTCCACTGCTTTTACCTTTTTTCAACAAGGTAGCTAATAATATCCAAAATGTTTTAAATCACTATTGACATTCTAATATTTAATATCTAAGCTCAATAGTAAACATTATGCTGAGTATCCATGCATTAGTAGTATGTTTATGTGGGTTGATACCCTATAAGCGTATAAATTTTTTTGACTAATTAGTTTTGTGCATGTCTCACGGAACCTCTGTGTGTGGTTTTCCAACATAAAAAATTTAATTTGTTGTCATTCTCTTGTGTGTGTGTGTTCTTTTCTTTTTCTTTAACTTTGTTTTTCTTTTTTTTTTTAAGAAAGGAGGAGGAGATTTTAAACATATCTGGCAACACATAACATATGTAGGGAGTCACGTGTATGTACGGATATAGTGTCTATATGGATGGGAGTGTGTTTCGCTCCCAATAGAAGCGGCAATTCCATCAAAATGCATAATCAACAAACATATATGTGACATTAAGACCACAGGAATGGCCATCATGGTATGAAAACAAAGCCACTCTATAAGGCTCTTTAAAATTAGAGAATGGAATATGTAAATTAAACATGTATATACAAATGATTGGAGGTAGTATCTTTAGGAGACAAAGTGAATTATATACGTTGAAGATACCAAAGTGTATGAAATTATAAAGATTACATTAGTGGTACTTAGTTGAAAATATCCATCATGGTAGATAGATTTGCCAGAACGCCATTTTAGCTTTTAAGAAAAATGCTATTTTATCTAAGTGAATGCCTTCCATTATCTATGAATGTTTAACCCGCTTTGATGTTCTAGGACAATGGTCGTTAAGGTGCATTTAAGCTTGTATATTTTATAGATTTATACTTGCTTGGGACCTCAAATGGTTTCAAAATAAAACTTGTTTGCTTTTAATGAGATATAGCAAATAATCTTTGAGATGTCAATGACTTTGATATGTCTAATTGTGGATTACGTAGACATCATGAACATTACATTAGTAACTACATTTAATATAAGTTACCATAATTCTTCTATATACTAAAAATCGAGAATGATCTACGTTTATCCAGCGTCGATAGCCATGTCATCATCATATATCTTGGGTGGCATCCCCAGAAAGCAAAACAAATGAATAAAAGAATTAAAATTAGCTATAAAACAAAAAGGAGGATATGCTCAATAGCGTAATAAGAACAACCTTTGTATTTGATTGCAAAGGAATCCTGGAATTTGAGATATTCTCAGCAGGTGTAACTCTCATGGTGAAAGATCACCTATTACCACCTACAACACATACAATGAAACTGTCGATCAAATTTAATATACAATTGCATGAGGCTTTTACAAATTCCAACTGTACAATGAAACTATCAGTCAAATTGATTATGGTGGCGGGACTTTGATTAAGCAGAATACTGGGGCCAGGAAGACACAATCTCAGACTTGTATTTATTATTTAATGTGATGATGGAATAGCCGGTGGTTGGCTTCGATGCTATGTACAACAAGAAAAATATTGGAAATAAAATTGAGAAAATAGAAGTGACTGGAACACCACTATGACTGCATTTATTCGACCATGTAGTCAATTCTAGTATACAATTGCCTAAGGCTTTGGATGCATGAATATGCTCTATAAGACGCACCCCAAAGAACTCTTGCCGATTGTTATATTTAATGTGGGATGCTCCAAGTGAAAGTACAAATGCCAGAAAAAGAATTACAAAATAGAAGGCAGCCCTCGAATAACGTAATTTAGATTTTTGGGCTAATCCCCAAAACTAAAAGACTGTTTCATGTCTTGGGATTTTATAAAAAGATTAAAAGTGACCTTGAGATCGCTCCATTGACAAAAGAAGAACCTTTATTTGTATTTTGAGGAGCGTAGGAAACAAAAAGCAAAAGATCTACTTGGCATCACAATGGAGAAAATATATTATTTCCAGGACACAACAATCATCTAGAGATAGCAAATCTCATCCTCCATCTAGTTTTGAAATGAGTGTGTATGAGTGACCAATAGCAATGCACTTCAAAAGCCAGAGCAGAATCGGCAATAGAAACAAATACCACAACACTGTATGCCAAATTTGGTCAGTCAATATTGTGATAAACTTACTCAGATGTCTGAGTGCCAAATGAAAAGGTCAACTACTGCAAAATGTTCAAGTTGCTCTCAAAGTAGAGTAGTACTTGCTCAGTAGCTGTGGGTGGCACCTCCTGCTCCAAAATGCTCAAATGCTGGGATAAATGATACACCAAAGAGACAAAACAAAATAAAATTAGCCCTCTAAGTACATAACTTCATATCAAAAGCTTACAAGGATACTGTTGAAAACAAAATCGAAAATTTATATTATAGCTAAACCCCATGGACGGTTAGTTTCGAAAGTGAGAAGTCTGGTACTGAAAGACTACCGATCAAGACCTGGTCAACCCCTATTACAGCAACAGATACCGTATCCTGGGATGCAACGACTCTAGAGATCAGACGGTTACATGCACACCAAGCTTGTGAGATGCATCATTATGACATTTGCCTTATAGGATTCCAAGGATCCGTGAAAGTGTGTTGTGTGGCAATGGTGGAGGGCTATAATATCGTCACGCCAACAACCACATTACTACACCACATCGTGAAGATGACCCTTTGCACATGCTTAGGAAGTGTAAATAATTGCTCATATAGCATGTTCCAGTTCTAATGGAGGAACCAAAGCCTCATCAAGATAATCATTTCGTGTAACAAACCATGGGGTCAGACTTCCAAGAAATTATACCTATCCAATCGAATATCTAACCCGCAATGAGGTATCTCAACCGTGCTACATGCACTTGTAAACGGGAACTCACCGTGATAATAAGGAAAGTAATATGGTTGTTTGAATTTTAAGGAAAGAACATCACATTTAAATCATAAATAGAGAAGAGTTACTCACCTCGCATGGCTAGTAATTTTGAAGCGGCTCCATTGTGCCATCCTCATGGTATTGTTGCCATGATAGTAAATCGCTCGTGCATCCACGAACCAATTGTTGAACCTAAATGGTTGGTACAGAGAATAGAGCCCATCTCAAGTAATGAAATCTTAAGGACTCTCGGATTATCTTGAATTAGAGCACACTCGACGTAACGCCCAAACAATGCATCGCATCATTGATGATGACATAATATGTGTTGAAAATAGAGTATGTTCGCATCAATGTCGAAACACAATGCTGATTCTCAAAAGGAGCGGAAGAAGAATACCTCAGCGCAGATGCAAAAGGCCTCTTCCTCAAAGAAAGCTTGATAACCCTCGCTGTAAGAGCCTGCTAGGTTTGCTCCGCTATCTTCGCATTCACCATAGCGCCACATCCGTAGACTCCTTCATTTGATTTTAGAAAATGCTGTAGCTAAAATGTTGGCTTCATGTTTTGTAATGTGTGCACTGTGCACGGTACATCCTTAAATTTATCTTGACTTTCCATAATCCATACATCTTTGCATCTGCCAGCTTATCTTACTACAGTCCCATAAAGAAAAATACAATATCTATATCCCAGTTTCAAGTTCCACCCATCATCCAAGATAACCAAAGACGCTATTTTTCCAAGGTCCATTCCACACATACCTCTCACTCATACTATAATCGATATTTCTCAAGGCTGCTGGTTCAAAGATGAACTAAACAAATGCCTCCCAACACAAGCCGCAAACCATAGACATTATTAAGAAAACCATTTCTCCGCCATGTCATTGGCATTCGATGATTATTTCTTTAAAATTTTCCACCCAACTTAACTTTATCATCTGCTTTGTACATTGCAGCGCTGGATTACCAATAGTTCTCAATTATTTTGTTCGGTTTGAGGTAATCCATCCAGAATTGTACACATTTTCTCCAACCTTCCAAACAAGTATGAGCTACGTGATCCTCGCCTCTTCTTCAAGTTGTTTTGGTACCCTCAATCTAACCTGGCAAGATAGATAACTAACAATCAGAATCACCTTGCCACTAAACGATAAAAGTACCACCCTCAAATCTTCCTCAGAAGAAAAGGCACATAGCTTGCTCACCGGCAATCTTCTCAGCTTCACCAGAATTTAATTTATTCATAAAATTAGGAGTTCTGCATATACCCGCAAAAGCAACCACGTAATTGCATCAAGGATCATGCTGATTTTGCTTCTTTGTATTGGCATTAAGCTCATTTACAACTATGGAGGATTTTCGATAGAGACAGAGAAACAGCACTGCTGAGCATTTGTTGCCCCGCCCAACCTGGAGCAGTTCTTAGCAAGGAAATAACAGAGGGTAGCCCGTGTGCAACCGTGACCGGGTCCAGTTGTTAGAGCATGAAGGGGGCATGCCTGACTGCCATGCCCTTCCGGGCTCCTTGATTAGAGTCGCTCAATAGCTGCTGCTGAGCCTGACGCCTGCCTCAAGGCGCATTGGAAGATTAAAACTAATCATAGGATAAAGTGAGATCAAAACCCTCAGCCACGGGGACCCAGGGCGTGTCCAGTTAATACTGGGTACTAAAACATTATAATATAAGATAAGATGGCGAAGAATTGAGCTTGCTCGTGACATGAACAAAGATCACCCATCCATATAAGAATACCTAAACAACATCTCTAAATCTATTAATATTCTGTTGGCATTATCCAAAATGCTACTCAGTATTTGCTAGTTCCACTTCATTTGATCGCGGAAGCGAAAGCATAGTTCATGCATGCGCCTGTCAGACCCCGGCTCGAAAGCCCTCTTCATATTGTTTATGTGGAATCAAGAGTCTGAAATTGAAGTAAAATCAAAACTCCTTTAGTATATATAAAAGATACCATAACCTGAAAAGATCAAATAGATTTGAACCGCGCATGTACCATCTTAGAAATCCTCGCTCAAGATCTTCCCTGTATGTCCACCGTCATTAAAGAGTTCATACAAAGCTATTAAAAATAAGCATTAGTTTTACCCATATAAGATATCCGCAGCATGCCCAAATGTGTGAATTAGCATTATCAAAGAGATATATTCCTGTAAAGACCATCAGTTTAAAATGCCCATATCACATTTATCGTGAGTTTCCAATCAACAACGCTATGCTACAAAAGACGTGGAAAAGCTCGTGACCATAAGATATCAAAATGCCATTGGTATAGCCATTGGCATAACCGCATCGCCGCCATTCAATTATCCTTACATTATATAGTGAACACTGCTCGATAGGGACAAACGCACCTGAAGATGCTCGATGAGACGCAAAGAGCAACACTCGCATGCTATCTAGCACAGTCACATTCCGCGCCATTACATTAGCAATTTTATCCTTGAGTAGGATGGACCTTAAATTGGATAATGGCATAGTCTATAAGAAAAATAACAATGGCATAGGCATCTAATCACCCACAAATTGTCAACA
>JAJEKV010001019.1:0-46252 GCA_021234155.1 Isoetes taiwanensis | reverse complement strand
ACATTCCTAGGATGGGTCCTATGAAACAAGAAGCTGGGCTGAAGTGGTGTTCATTGAGCTTTGTAAAACATTGAGTACAAACTGATCCCCTACTAGGGATGTGAGCACCCGAATATGAACTTTTAAATGCTCAAAACTGCATAAATCATCGAGAGTACGACGACATCAAGAATATAACATAAAAGCATGGTTTTATCCTCGGCCACTTGGTCAATGCAAAGGTGAGAAGACCCGGTGATCAAGCCTCCTCATTGAAAAGAAGAACCACGCCTTCTTAGGTTTTTTGAGGAAAACCCAAGCAAAATATTGAAGCACGACCCCACGCATCACTATGGCAAACATATAAGACCCTAAACAATCCCAGAATCAAGGTGGAAAGAAAAAAATAACCCATCAAAGAGTTAGACGCCATAGGTAAGAAGACTCGAGGCCCGTGGCCACGCCGAAAAGAAACAAATTTACCGGCCATCGGAACCGGCCCGCGAATGACCATCGCTGAAAACAACTGATTAGTACGCTTCGGGAGGCTTTCTGGCGCCCGCCGAGAAAAACAATAAATATGATCTCGGAGGCAACAGCGCCCTGTAGAGAAACATGAATAATAAAATATTGATCGAGAGGCTACAATGCCACACCGAGAGAAAAACATGAATGAATAAATAAAATACAAACCACGCCAAGAAAAAAAAATACAAGAAATCATATCTCAAGGCCATAACCACGCCGAGAAAGAACAAATGATAAGAAAGTCTCAGAGGCTACGAGCCACACACCGAAAACATGAAAAATAAGAACATATGCACTTCCAAAAGATAGAAAGGAGGCATGGAGGATATCAAGGGCTACAAGGTGACTCGAGAAGTAAACAAGATTAGATACGCATATAGACTAAAAAGAAAAGGAGCAACTTTAACAAAGGAAATCGAAATATGAAAAACGAGAAGTGGGTGAAGAAATGAAACAAGCTCAAATATAATGAGGGAGAGGGGGCGAAACTCAGGAGCAAAAAATGAGCGTAATAGAAAGGAGCTCAAGAGAACGCCGATGGGCGGTCGGAAATGAGGAAGGGGTGATATAAATAGAGAGTTATGATACGCCCCATCCAGTGGAATGTCGATTATTGCTATTGCAATAGAATCGTGGCATTCCTAGGATGGGTCCTATGAAACAAGTAGTTACCCGATAGAAGAGGAATCAACCTCAAAAAGAATAGATCAAACCAAGATGAAAGGAAAACGCCCAAAAGCGAAACACATGAAGAAATTGGCGAAGAGACGATTAGAAAAGATCAGCAAAGGAGGCAAACAAAGGAACTGCATGGGCAAGGGAGGATAGAGTAACTGGATAATCAACGCAGGAGGCACAAAAGCATAATATATGGATGCCAACGAGAAAGAGATGTAAGACGAAGCAAGAGGAGACATAGTAAAGGTAGAAATATGTAATCTAGCCGTAATACAAAAGTGCAAGTAAGCCCAAATATAAAAAGAAGCAAAGGAGGTAAATAATACGACAAACATAATGGACCGGGAACAAAAGAGTCGATGGGATGAATGAAGTAAGGGGCCCACTGTGGGAAAAAAGAGGCCAATTAAAGTAAAAAGCAAAAAAGGCGATTACCTAAAGGAGATAATTGGGGTCAAAGAGAATATTGGACAAGGAAGAGATCAACAATGACATATTCACCAAAGCCGGGGTGGCGGGGAGAAATGGACAACCAGAAAAGAACAAGGAGAGCGACAACGATTAAAAAACAAAAGACAAACTAGATCAAAGAAATAGAGATCAACAAACTTGACAATAATAAGGCACACCTGAGACAACAACATTATGCGAAGAGAGATTCCAAGACAGAAATCGACGACATTATAAAAATGATGCTAAAAGGCAAAACAAGGAAATAATGAGAGGAAATGAATGGGGCAAAGGTAATGGTCAAAGGCATAAATGAGACAGAGGGGAGTGAGTAAACCATGATTAATGGAGTCCAAATAGAAGAAAGCAAGCTAAAGAACAAATATAACTACAGGCAATAGAGAGAGAGAGAAAAAATATGAGAAAAAATATGAAGGAAATACATAGACTCAAAAAACTTGTAGAAAAAAAAGAGCAAGAGAGAGAAATAAAACTATGACTGAAACCTAAGGAGAAAATGAGTCAAGAAAGGGCCCAAAGGAGAAAAGTTCAAAAAGAATGGGACAAACTAGGATGACTAGGAGAAAGAAACAAAGAGCGTAAAACAAAGAGGGAAACGGCAAAACGAATGACCGGATCGTTTAGGACGAAAAAAGACAAAGATAAAAAAGATCAAGGCAAAAGCGCGATATATGAACACGAATATAGCAAAGAGAATAGGCTTAATTACTTACGATGATAAACGAAGAAGACAAGGCAAGAAAAGAAAAACTAAGATGATCCAAGCGGTCAAACGACGAAAACATAAATAATAAGGAAACAAGAGAAAATGGATCAACAGAAAAACGAGCATAAAGCCATGCAAGAGGGTAACGGGTGATAAAGAGCAAAAGAAGGAACTTGGAGGAAAAATATGAAATCCGTAAAAAAAAAAAATAACTAAGGAAAAATCATAAGGTGAGATGACCAAAGAACGAGACAGGAAATGCCTCTAGAAATAGTAATGCAAGCAAGCCATTTAGAAAAGCGATTCAAACTTCAACCCCAAAGATACCATTAAAAACAACCCACGATAAAGAAATCGGGCACAAGACAAAATTTTATGAAAGAGCAAAGTAAACAACTAGACATCCAACTATGGAAAAACTATATGTCAAGAAAAGGGTGATTAAATCGAGAAACATAACTTTCCCATGCCAAACACACATATGTAATCGACTTACCAACCTAACCATGAGGAAAAACACCAACCAAATGTGTGTCACCAAGATTGACGATCTAAGGTGCAAAAGGATGCAATAGCCAAAAAGAATGTGAAGATAGAATTGCATAGAATCGTTGAACAATGAGTATATAAAAAGCGCATCAAAGGAAAAAGGACCTCAACAAAGGTGATATAACAAAAAATTGAGCAAGCAAGAAGAAGTAAAAATGAAAGTCAACACGAAAAAGACGCCAAACACGTATGGGACAAGATAACCATAACGTGAGACCAAAAAACGTCGAGCAATATAAAAAATGTAAATAGAAATAGGGAATGAAAAGAAAAAAGAATGAAATACGAGAAACATGACGAACATGCAAGGACAAAATAGAAGAACTAGGACGCGATCACTAATGTCATACAAAAAGCCAATAAATAATAAGCCCTCATGAAAAATTGAGACTATATGACGAACAAGCATGCATAGGCCCTCAAAAACAACCAAGAGAAACAAATTGGAAACATATGAGAAAAGAGCATGTATTGATCGACACATGGGGGATCACATGGATGAAATTAAAGAACCAACGAGTAACTTTCGGACTAACTATATAGACATCCACAAAGACTTACCTAATTAGAGACATGAAAATAAAAGGAACAACATGCCCCGGCCTATCCCCGACTTAATCGTAGCAATAAATGAAATGGAATGAAATCGAATATGAGTTTGAAAGAAAGTAAATTGCATGACATATAGAACAAACATAGTAATAAACGAACCCATAGTTGTGGAGCTCCAAAAAGGAAAAATATAGAGCGTAGTAATATCAAAAAGAATAGAAATGGAAGGAAACAGATGAGATAATCGAAAACATGATGGACATATAAAGGAACAAAAAGGACATGGGCATCCACATATAAAGATCCAAGAAGGGCAAGCACACGCGATAAAGGAGACAAACCAAAAACGGAAAAAGTGCAACTATAGCAAACGAACACATGAACACCCTATGCAAGACATACCTAGGGACCCATCCAACATGAACGGTAAGGATGGAAAATAATGGTCCAACAAATCGGGCAAAGTCGGCAAAAGAATACGCTTATGGCCAAGAAAGCTATAAAAGTGAACGAACAAGCGAAAAGAATCATGGTAATAAAGGGGCCAAAAAAGAATATGGAGCATTGGAACAAAAGAAAGTATAAGAATTAAAGGGATTAGAATGAGACCGTAAACTCAACCCCTACAAAAATTAGATCCAACAAAGGCACCCATGCATAAAAAATAATGATGAGAAACCAAAACCTATAGACCCCCGAGATTCCATGAACCATCAAAGGGGCCATATGGAACTATCGAATCTGATCGATTAATGGCAAAAGAATCCTATGATATAGAAACACCGCCATATATCCATCAAAGGAGCACATGGAACCATCAAACCAACATGAACCGCTAATGAAAAAGGATCCCGTGAACCAAGAAGCATTTGGAGAAATGTATAGGATTTAAATGTTTGTACGAGACAAAAGGAAATTGGAAAAGAATGGCAAGTGTAATGGTGTTTGCAAGGCCCGAACCCAAAAAGTTAGGCTAATAAACTCGAAAGAAGACAATCGAGCCAAAGGTGAATCATGAAACAACAAAGAATAAAGGCTCGACCGGCACTTAAGAACCCCCCCCCAGGGAAAGTTGAAACCAAGGGAGAATGATGCAAACAATAGCAACCAAGAATGGCAAACAAGATAACTTAGATAATATCCATAATATGTATATAATATAGCAAATAAATTGATCAATACAATGTAGGAATCATATCAAGGATTAGGTAAACGATCAAAAGCTCTTAAAACCATGAATTCAAAACAATAGCAACCATATGCAAGAAGCTCGTAAAAACTCCACAACCAATGCTAGAGCCACATATGCGTCCATATCACAAAATCCGACATGTATCCCAAACCATGCAAACCACTCGTACAAAAAGTGACAAAGAAAATGCAAGAGCAAAAAAAGACACAAACACCCATGTTGTAAAGCCCATAAGAGTAATGTGAGACCCATAAGGTAAACATACCTCCCATAATCTGACTTATGAGTCATGCCTAATTGCCAATGATGAAATATCGGCCAGTATAGGAGCCATGGCCTCTTACTACGAGGATGAAGCACAAATTTTCTTACCAACGACACGCCACCCATCAAACTAATTGAAAGGGTTGAAACTAGAACTTGAAAATCCATACGTCGAGGCCTCCTCCTGACCATAACCAAAATTGGCTAACATACCCAACCAACGTAAGTGCTGAACACATCCCAAGTATTTACATATACGAACAACAACCATAAACAAAGTTTAAGACAGCCCTAACCGCTAATGGATAAAAGTGTGGAACAGAATGTGAGCACTCGAAGATAACAGAGGCTGCGCGAGCACTGCTCACGGAGGATGTCGGATGCACACTTGGATGGTCGCCCGCGTGGTCCCCGCCATGCACTTGTAGATGAGGAGAGGCGGTGGACAAGATGTCAAGATGAAACCACGATCAAACCAATCGTCTCAATGAGCCACCGTCTATCTTAAGGTGACCCCAAAACGAGCCCGCCGACACACTTTTTGGTTTCATATCTACCAATATATGAACTAATAGAAAGATCCTATGCAATAGCCGCGAAGCAAGCAATAGACAAAATGAGAATGACACAATTGGAGAGCCAAGCAATGCAAATAATAAGAAAGAATCGAAAAAGGCAAAGCCAAGAGAAAAACGAAGCAACACTCGGTTTACAACCACTTATCCGGGAGAGGTCGCCCGACCGGTTGAAGTCGATAAACTTTATAAATATTGTCCGGATTAGATGTTGAACTGGCGCATTGGGACCACACGGCCGACCTTGTCGAAGATTCAAGTGATGAGAAACCCAACATGACGCAGATCCTGTGAACCACCATAGCCCGCCTAGGGCCTTGTGCAAGCTAAACTCAGGATCAAACCACGTACCTACGCCATCGGATAACCACAAAAAGGGGATGATCAAATCAACTGCTCATATGCAATCAATCAATCAATACAGGTAACAAATAGAAGAAGAAAACCGTGGATGAGTTCCATATCAAACCAAACCACAAAAGCCCGGTGACACCATCCGTGACCGATTTGGTTCTTGTGGTAGCCAAACCGAGACATCATTGTATCCCAGTAATCGACCATAGCCGCCATACATCCGCAAGGATCAAACTCTCCCAATACTTACCATATCACAATACTTATCTACGGACGGCATCGAATGCCAAGACCCCTATCCGAAGCTTGACTATATAGAGCAAAAACCGAGGAGTAAGCAAAGCGTCCGGATGACTTAAAACCCTTCTCTCAGACCCGAAAAACAGAGCCATTAAGTTATAGAAATTGAAGGCGGCCATATAGCGGTGGCACCTATTCAAGCCAAAAATTCGTGAGTAAAACCAGTGCTCTTTGAAGCCCCACAAGCCAAACGACAAGGTCAGAATCTAAACCAATCCAAGTCTGCGCTAGTAATCCACCAGAATCAACAAAATAAACCGATCAAAAAAGGTGCAAGCAAAGATAGAAGGCCTTAATAATATCTCGTCTATTCAAGCACCAACACACAGAGAAAGCAAAAATTAATCTAATGTTATTTCTGCACCACAACGAAATCGAAAAGAACCAGAGCCGTGACTATCACTAGCAGTGCAAGCACACGAACCGAGAAAAAAACCCTAATAATTCATCGAAAACATGAATAGAGACCACAAGCATCGATTCAACAATAAAACCCGCCCGCACTAATCATAGTTTCAAAAATACAAAACTTGGGGCATGTGGAAAATCATGTTGATAGTATCCGGCCTATCCAGCGTTCTATCAAGATCCGATGGCCGGAATAAGAGTCGCAAAAAGGCAAAGAAACTGTAAAGAAAAGAAAGGACATTCAAATAGTAGATGATTGAAACTAAACTGCTAGGATAAACTTGTGGAGCAAAAATGGCCGGTAATAGAAAGAGCTCAAGAGAACGATGCTGGTTTGGAAATGAGGAAGGGGGTGATATAAATAGGAGAGCAAGATAGGGCGTCCCCATCCAAGGAATGTCGATTCTATTGCTATTGCAATAGAATCGTGGCATTCTTAACATTAATTGGGTTAGAAACCACAGCCTAATCATCCAATGGTAGCACACATCATTAGAACTTTCTCATATCATAGGAAATCAAGTCACATATTTAAAGAACATCTTTTACATCATCCATTGCAGGAGTGAGTCGGCGAAGAGAAATGCCATGACAGAATTCAAATTCATTGCCAACATTAACTCCACTAAATGAACGAGTTCGGATTTATACTTAATGCATCTAATAACAAAGCATTAGCATTATGTACTCTCCTTAATCGAAATTATAACAAGATCGATTTTTACCACTTACAAGATGATTATAATGAATGAAAAATAACACAAGATCGATTTTGCATAGTAATCTCAATGGCAATGGTGTGCAGTTGTGGAGGCATCAATGGGTCTTCCAACGGCAATCTATTCCTTAGCATCATATTTTTAGCATCATATTTTTATTATGGAAGAGGAAGTATTTTATTATGGAAGAGGAAGTAGCATGCCTTATTCGGAACAGAAACGTAGAGTACGGCGGCTTTTCCGGTAGCTATGCAATATACACCCAAGAACAAAACAATTCAATAAGGTTCACCTAATTTATGGTGATAACCGGATCTACAATCGCCATGCATTGCAGTGGCATAGGGCATTTTGTCACTCCTACACTGGTCGCCCAGATCTATGGCCTCGCCTGCTATTCTGGCATTTTGTCTTAGCCAACTGAGAAATGAAGAGCAATGCGAGCTCATGGTCTGGAATTGTCAGTGGGATTTAAACGTCTAGTGGTAAATTGAGCAGGAAGCGTTGCAGAAGTAGATGCCGTGTACGACAATGTTGATGGCCTGTGGATGGCCCAAATTCATGCCAATTTCTTCTGATGCTTCATCACCGGAACAGAGGATTGTTCATCTGGAGGTTAATCAAGATCTTCTGCTTCTTGTCACGTCGAATATAATCGAGCTTTGGAATATTTATCAGGTTGGCCTTCATTCTGACTCTGGGTCTTTTTCGAAATGATGAAAATTAAAAGCGAATGGCATCTTTCATACAGCTAATTTTCATGTGTTTAGTTGGAAAATGGTCACACTTGCCCTTGATAACCCGATCTAATAAGGTATCAGGACTAATAAGCTGGTCCATCACTTATTTTAGCATGGCACAAGTTCAGACTAACATTAGCATGGACCAGCAATGTTATAGAGATTATGTGACAGAACCAAATCAGGCACGTCAATTGCAGATGTGTTCCTTACATTCCTTATATTACTGAATTCCCAGTTTTTTTATTACGAACTTATAAAAAGATGAAATTCTAAAGCAGAAGGGAAGGAAGAAATCATTATCAGATTTGTAGGGCAATGTATTATCCCTTAAACTGATGGAAACTCATTATGTATTTCTATTATCACAATTATCAATTAATTGATGTATCCTCTTAGGTTGGGGAACACAATAAAACGAAATAGAAATTTCTTTATTTATGTTATGTGCAATTGAGTTAGCTTAATTGATGCGTCAAACAAACACATTATGCTACTTTTTTTCCTTTGTACGGTAACATTGATGGATTTGAAGACTTGTTGAAGCTTGGTATTAACAAAAAAACATCCTTTGATGCAGCACAAAGTGAGAATTGGAAATTATGCACGGGGAATATCTGCCATCCGAGATGAAGGTCTAAATCTGCAAGCTGTTTGGAGGTTTGATGGAGGACTAGTCACTATACTGGTGAGCCTGGCCAGGGTGTTTTCTTGCTTCCTTCAGCCTCTCATCGAATTACTCCAATCTCTTGTTAAAATAGTAATCTAAGTTAAAATAGTAATCTAAGAGTATAAACGTCCGAAAGCAACCATCGGCCATTATAATGGAGGAACTGTCTACTATGGAATTTAATTTCGGGGAGACAGTCCTCAATGCATCTTCATGGCGTAGTATGAGATCTATGGAAAGAAGTCCAATCTGTTGTCCTCCTTTCTTGCATTGAAGCTCAACCAAATGTCTTTCTATTTTGGATCATAGAACCAATAGAAAACTAACATAAAATGACTAACTCCTGTCTTATGGTTCTTTTGGTAAGTTCTTGCTGAATATAACTTGGGATTTCTAGGATGAAATATCAAACAAAGTACTGGCTGTATGATCAATAATTATTGGGACAGAATTTCAAATGCTTTTTTTTAATGAAACATGTGATGCTTTGTGCAGACTTCTTCATTTTATCTAAACTTCTATGAAATTACCATGCTGGAGAAAACATTGAGCTTCTCTGGGGAAGATGGCAGCCCTCTTGTAGACCTGAATCTATTATCAAGTATAAAGGTTCCTTTAGCTAATAAAACAGTTACCTCTGTAAGCTTTTCCATTTCTTTTCCAATTCTTTTTGTATTATATAACCTGTGTACTTACTAAGGCTGCTGTCTAATTACAGGAATTTAATTGGTGATAATAATTCCATTTTTTAGGGCTTTCAAGATGGGTCCATCTTCTGGGTTTCATGGTCAGGCCAGGTATTTGTACTTCTTTTCTTGTTTTGGAATTTATTATGAATGCCAGGATTTTGACTATTAGGTTGTCAACTTTGCAGACAATGGGAAATATTATTATCCTAGATGATGGCCAACCATCAGTGGGAACTACCATGAGAAAGCTAAATTCAAGTCTTATTTCATCATATCCACTTACTATATTATGGCTGGAAATTTCTTCTCACTTGGCATTCTTGTCATAGTTTATAATGATGGACATGTATTGCAATGTGCAATCAATCAATAATACCTCTGGGCATGTTGATAATATTATGCCAAGAAGGTGGCTGAATGTGCTCGATGCTGTTTTTATACAGCTATATCCCTGAACAACAGTTGATTGCTGTTGGGTCAAGGTCTGGCACAGTGGAGATTTTTAACTTGGCAGACAATGCCACACTTCCGCACAATCTCTTTATTCGACTGGGGTGAGAAGCTTGTAAATTTGAAGTTCCTTTTCTCCCATAGATCATCATGGTTCTGCATGAAAGGAGATTAGCAATTAGAGTCATAAGGATAACGATGTTTTATTGCCTCTCAATTGCATGCAATTTGTCCATGTTCTAGCATTCTCATGATGTTTACTATGTTCTTCATTTATACACCAGTAAATGATGACAAGGGGAAATTCCTTTCTAATAGGTATTCTGTTGAAGACACAGGTGCCGTCAACTCTATTTGTTGGACCTCTGATAACTCTGCACTTGCAATAGGATGGCAGTTTAGAGGACTGGCTGTCTGGTCCGTGTCTGGATGTCGACTTATGTGCACACATCTGGCAAGGAAGTTTGAGTAGTCGTTCTCTCCCCAGATTTTCAAGCTCTGGCCAGGTGAAAAGTGAATTAATGGGAAATGGGGTTGCTGGCTTAGCCTGGGACGAGTATGCATACAATCTTTTTGCAGTTGAATGTGGATGTGTAACAAGATTGGTCAATTTTGCATTTGTTAAAAATTCCTTGGGGAGATGTGTTACTGGAAGCTCAAATGTAATGCAATTGCTTTATGGAGAAGATCGCTTGCTCCTTATTGAGTTTGATGAGGAAGAAGAACTAAAGATTCAGCACCTTATAGTCCCAGTAAGCAGCATGCATATGAATCCATTAAAGATCCTGTATTGCTTACTATAGAAATTTAACATTTAAAATTTGAAATGTATGCTGGCAGCAATCATATATCGGTGTCAGCTGGCCGCTAATGCATGTAGCCATCAATGAAGATGGTTCCTATTTAGCAATGGCTGGACGTCAAGGTTTAATACTATATGATGTCCTTCTAAAGAGGTGGCGTGTGTTTGGGGATGTTACGCAGGAGAGGCAAATTCAGTGCTGTGGGTTGCTGTGGCTTGGAAAGATTATCGTAGTGTGCAACTACAGAGAAGCTACTAAGATGTTAGTAACCACTCCAGCACTTTGATTTATGTTAAATATTTGTTTGCTATCTTGCCCAATGATATAGGAGTAGGCATGACGGAAAACTGCTTTAGAGTACAGTTAGACAATGTTGATTAAACAAAAACCTGAAAAGTCTATCAGTCAAACATGGTCCTTAAACTGCCACATGAAACAATTTTCTGGTAACTTGCTGTTTGAAGCAAAAGTGCATAAAGGAACTGGATCGATATCAGTAGAAGATGAATGACAGAAAACATTAAGGATTTCTGCTGGAAGAAAAAGGCGTATCAATTTGGAAAAAAGGCAAAGAGAAATATCCTCTTTTTCGCTGTTTGTTTAGTATAACATCTATTTGACATGTTTAAGGGACTTGAAGGTATTAGGTGATTTTGTTATACCATACTACATGCTAATTGTCACAGTATATATCTCTGAAAGCAGTCAGTCATCTCTGGCTTGCCTTTTCTTGTCCATAAAAAGTATGCTGTCTTAATGCTCTTCCCGTCCAATCTGGGACTGCCAAATATAAACCAGTGCCATGTGGGCATATCTAAGCAGATTTTTGTAGTTAGGGTGTATCTCAACAGCTTCGAATTTGCTGTGAGAAGACATTCTCACTTGTTATATGGAGAATAGAGGTAAGTAATTCGCTAGCTTCTTAGATTCACCCATTAAACGTTACTTGGGGAGACATCACTTAACATGGCCACCTGCTTGGAAGCTTTTATAATAGGTAACAATTTCATAAGGTGAATTTTAATTCATAACATGTACAATAGGTAGCTCAATAGAACCACAAGCAGTCCTTCAAATGGGAAGAAAGATGCCAAAAAAGATTTTTTTTTTAAATATCTTAAATTTCAGCATTATGAGCATTTTTACTCGCCGTTTTTTTGAAATGTGTCTATACCGATTACAAACAGACTTTTGAAGATACGAATAAAAATCTTGCTTTCTTTTTGTGGTGCTGTTCGCAGCTTCTTTGAATTACTAAATTATGGAATGGCAGCATTTTTTTGGTAACTGCAGGTATGAATTAAATTTATATCCACGATATCATCTTGATGAAAGCTCGCTGTTGTTCCGTAAGCAGCTCATGGATAAACCTATTGCAATTGATGCATGGCAAGATTACATTCTAGTTGCTTTTCCACCATTCAATGTGCATGTTTTACATGTTATCATCAAGGGGAATATATCACCATTCAAGCCTGCAGTGGTCGAGGTGGGTTGAAAACTTAATTTAAGTTTAAATATGGTTTGTTGCTTGGAAGGGAATTTGCGGTCGTTTGTAGAAGAAAGAAAGAAAGATTCTATTAAGTGTTTTCCATCCCTTGAGCATGCATAGGCTTGCATATGCATCTAGAAGCCTATATATGCCTCCATAATATTGTATTCTAGCAGCATGGATTTTGTATACAGTTATTTTATAAATACCTTTTATGGGTTAAGTGAATGGTTCATTCGTTAGTAAAACGTGTAGCATCTGTCTAAAATCTGGTGCCAGCATCTCTAAGGTTTATTATGCAATTTTCTTTTGTTTCTGTCCAGCTTCATACAGTACGGGAGTTGTCTATTATTTGTGCAAAAAACCCCCCCATAGCAATGCAGCTCATACCTAATTTTCAGCATGGAGTCTCAAGTTTGGAACAAAATTATAGTGGAGAAAGAAGTGCCCTGGAATATCCTTCAAAGTCTCAACCTGTAAGGTGTGCTCTGCATAGTTGCAATGAATAGCATATGGATTGCATCAACTCTTTCTCAATGTTGCCCTTCCAGATGTATGCTTCTTCGCTCTGGTGGGGAGCTGTCTATTTTGGATTTGGACAAGGGAAGCGAATGCAGTTTAATGAGCGGGATAGAACGGTTTTGGTTGACATCAGGCCATCCAAAATCAACACAATTCATGGAAGAGGTTTCCTGGTGGGCATATGGGCATCAGGGAATGCAAGTAAGTCTTTTGGGCTGAAATTTGCAGTTGTCATATTGTACCGATGTAAACTTTGTTTTTTGTTACAGGTTTGGTATCCTTCATCTTTATCCGATACATCTTCAAAGGTGTAGTTTTGAATGCTTGTTATCAAGCTGATGATTGGGGCACTCTAATCTGACATGTCAGTGCTGTGCTGCAGCTGGATCCAGAAATTGACTTTGATCGTGAAGTTTACCCATTGGCCCTTTGTCCATCAGCTGGTGTAATAATTGGGGTTTCACAGCGTCTTTCTGTGTCAGCTTGTGCAGGAATACCCAGCTTTGAGCCCACACCACAAGCACAAACCATTCTGCCTTGCTTGCTTCGGCATCTTTTGCAGGTATTGTGATTTCCTTTTCTAGGTGGGGACTTGAATAGTTACTGTGTCAGTCTTTTGTTACTCTGTTGGGAGTAATTAAAACATCTGGACTTGATAACATTTTTGCTGCAGTTAACTCGTCAAAATTATTCTGTACTACTGATGTAATGTTCACAAGTAACAACTAGAAAAATCAAGTTTGCATCTCAGTCTTTGGCAAATGTGTGTAATGAATTGACATGTTCACAATTCTGTAATCTTTAAATGGTGCATCACTTTCTTGTTTTTTACTTTTGTACGTATGTGGAAATGCATGGCTTTTCAGCAGCGGGCAAGGAGGGATGAAGCACTCCAGCTAGCTTACTTTTGTCGATGGCAGCCCACATTTTGCCCATTCTCTTGAATGGCTTCTTTTCACTGCCTTTGATGCTGCAATCTCTAGGTAATATTCGAGCGAGAATGTCGATTTATTCTGGCTTCATCTTTAGTTGCAGGATAATTTTCTTGTTTCTAAAATTCACGTAACTTTCAGTTAAACCATATGTTAAAGTGTTGTTTTAGAATTCGTCACAATGTTTTCAATCATTATATTCTATTAAACATGTGCATCAAACTAAACTGGCACGATATATGATTTTTTATCATGACTAGAGAGAATGAAATTGTGCTTTGACCAAACGTGGTTTATTCCTTAAGCACACGCCTTTTCGGAAAATGGTTTCTGCTTGCTGGGATTTTGAAATATTGTCTGTTTTGAATGCTTAAGAAGAGTGTTAAGAGGCTTAACTTCTAGCGAGATTTTTGTAATTGAAAAGAAATTACATCATACCCGAGCTTTATTGTAAAATGGCTTGGGTCTTATTTGACATGCTGTCTTTCGCATTGCAATTCTGGTAGAAGCAAACCAGTGGACCTTCTCAAGGAGTCATCCTTGTTGCAGCATGTTTGCAACCTGATTCGCATTTTCCCGAGTATCTGATGTTGTTGTGAGCGTTACCAAGAAAGACAGATGGAAGGCATTGGCCAGAGTTATTTTCAGCTGCGGAGAGTCTACCAGGTTTGCTTGTTACAGGCTATCATGTGTTTCAGAAATCCAGTTGCACAACGAAGTTAAACTTTTTGCAGGCTCTTTTTGAAGAATGTTTGAAAGGAAAAGTTACCATACTGCAACCTGTTATATATTGGTAATTGTCTCCACTCTATCAGGGCATATTAAATACCATCATACGACGTTTTACCACGAACACTTGTTTAACTGCTATTGAATTACTAATACATGGACTGTCTATATGTCAAAACAATGATTTTGCTTCAGCATTGTGATCAACTCATGTCATTCAGAATGATATTTGTGTTGCAGGTCATTGCAAAAATGGAAGGCCCATCTGCAAGTCAAAGAGGAGCATTATGTGACTTCTTCAGGTAAATTAGTAGCATTGTATCTATTCAAGTGACAGCACTGGTCTTATTATTATACTTTTGAGCAGGCAACACTGGACGAAGCTATGTATGAGTTAGCAGGAGAGCTGGTAAGACTGCTCTATATTACTCTGATAGAAGCTATCTTGCTCATTGTTGCAATCTTTAAGTTGGACTTCGGTTTGCAGGTACAGTTTCTCCTGCGCATCGGAAGAGAATTTGAAACGGCAGAGAAGAATACTAATCAGATGCCTTTAGCATCCTTTTTCATAAGGCTTCCTTCCTCTAACTCATTTGCACCAAAAAGGTAGGTAATGTGAAACAGGCACCATTGTTGCAACCTTGGTTCATAAATTTGTTTGTGATTTTTATAGATCTGCCACTTCAGAAGGAGATAGACTTACATTAACTGTAAGAAACATTTTGGAGGAGCATGCTGTGAAGCTAATGGAAAGGAAAAACCTTCGTGAACTTGTTGCTTTTGTAAAGGAGACCCAGTTCAATCTCAGTGTATGTTGAATGGTGATCACTTCTGAGATCCACTTATTGGGACTGAACCATTGGAGTGCAATTTTTCAGAACTTTTTGCAAAGGGAGAAGGACAAATCTGCAAAGCTTGAGGCACTGCCATCAGCCTTATTGACAATTTCTGAAAAGGTTACTGAGTTGATCCATTTATTCCTTATCTGCGTGGAAAGCTCCAAAATTTTCCGCCTCTGATCAAAGAGTATCTTTTACAGTTAGACATGGATGTCTTACAGAACCGGCTAGATGCTGAATTTCTTCTTGCACACATGTGCACAGTTGGTTTTCGTGAGTGGATTGTTGTTCTTGCAACTCTTCTTAAGAGAGCTGAGGTGTGTGTGAATCTAGCTATTGTAACTCGAAAATATTTGGGGTGTTAAAATGCTAATATTCACAGGTTCTTTCGGATCTATTTCGTGGGGATATGCGGCTTTGGAAAGCATATAGCATGACATTGCAGGTATGGTAACATTTATATCTTTTATATTGAAGTCCTTGACATTGATTTTTGGGCTTCTCAGTCACACAGGGAGCTTATGGAATTCCATAGCCTCCTCGAGGAGGTGGAACATAACCTAGACCATTCTCATGGGGTCTCTACCCTACAATCATAGTGACATTTTTGAGATGCCAAAACAACCAACATAATGGTAGGCCTTGCTATCATCATAAAGGGTTCTTTAGCATTCTGTTATGTATATATAGATATGTGCATTTTTCAGGGAGGAGAGTGTTATTCTGAACTTAGTCACTGTTGTATGCTCAGGGGATACACCCAGCCAGATGCAAGTATTTTATGGCATGCTCCAGCTTCCAACAGTCAATGTAGATATTAGCTCAATTTGTGGTGCAATTGTATAAAGTTTTGCCAAATTTTTAAATGGCATTGACAGAATAATATGAGGAAGCAACGGCTGAACTTGTACCATGGAAGTGAGATAAGGCCTGAAGGACCTAAATAAACGATGTATATTTTTGTACCATAGTTGAGATTATGGCTGCCTCTTCTTTTAATTTGAAAGGAATGTCAACATCCAATTCTTTTTTACATGAGATGTGTACTTCGAAGTATGCTTTTTTTTTTTAGAGCTAGGAACACACTTTTGACTTGTGTTGCATATAATTTTATTCTAAAATTCTGGGCCTTGGATTGACATGTTTCTCCTACGCTGCCAAAGCAAACGTTATAAAAGAGTACGGAGGCAGGAGCATCGAACCTCTTGAATGCAAACCTCTTGAATAGTAATGGAGATGTTTAGATTAAAGAGCCTATAGATCTGCATTGATGGAGGTTTTGTAGATTCAAAGATCGACAAAGAGCTTCTATCTCTAGAAGAATACAACCTAGTCACAATGAAATTTAGGAAGCCTCAGGGTGTTTTTTTAATGCCGAAAACATGTTAGCTGTTGGATTTTGATGATGGTCGTATTTCTATTTGTGGCCTCTGTTGGTCAAAACCATGGGTGTTACCGCTTTCTTGTTTTAGTTCGCGACAAACGATGAGCTATTCTAAAAGCGGTCCTTATTGATCGTCCTTTGCTATTCCTTGTCGTCACGATTGAATTACGGGCTTAAATCACTTATTTGAATCAGACATGGGTTCAATTTCAAACCCCTGTGGGCTAAATAGGCATTCCATGGACTTTGTTACACCAATTTGGTTGGATTAGCCAAGAACATTTCTCAGGAAAAGCAAAATCTAGACAATTTGAGAACTCAGTCGCAGCATACTCCCTTGGATCAACAGGATCAGATTAAGCTTCAAATCGAGAGGGAGGAAATCAAGATTGTTAAGGGTTGGCAACTAAGATAAAAAACTAAAGAATTGAAAGAGGATGAAAGACCTAATTCCCAATCTTTTTTATGGCAGAATTAAAAGGAATACGACCCTTAGTTTGGCCCCTGGTTTCAATGGTTGGACGGAAATTGTTTTATTCTAAAGTTCTAGGCCTTGGATTGACATGTTTCTCCTACGCTGCCAAAGCAAACATTATTAAATTAAAGAGTACGGAGGCAGGAGCATTTAACCTCTTGAATGCAAACCTCTTGAACAGTAATGGAGATGCTTAGATTTAAAGAGCATATAGATCTGCATTGATGGAGGTTTTGTAGATTCAAAGATCGATAAAGAGCTTCTATCTCTAGAAATATACAACCTAGTCACTTGAAAATTTAGGAAGTCTCAGGGTGTTTTTTTAATGCCGTTTAAACCTTGAAATTGCTTCACCTCTTTGCAAAAGGACAAGTGATAGGGTTTTATTTGCATAAGTGAGAGCATTCCCTTCAAGCATCTTTATATGTATGGTTGGACAAGCAGGTGTCTTGGTACATGCATTTTATTGAGGCTCTTCATGAATTGTTTTAGATTTTTTTCTAGGTTTTTTACACAATGCATTCTAGCATCTACATTCTCGTTCTTATTGATGTCATATCATGTTCCATGTACTATATCCTTTCTAGCACCCTAAAGCATTAGTTTATCTTACACAAAACAACCCCCTAGGACCAAACAAAATTTGATCTCTTGTATTAAAAATAATACATTAATACTGCAAATCATTGAAATGAAGGCAAATTATAAAAATACCCCTATTTTTTTGCAAAATTTTGAAAATGCCCCAATTTTAGGGGTATTTTTGATAAAATGACTATAACTTGTTCTGATGATCCAAATAGAAATGTGTTCTTCGGATGAATTGTATAGAGGATGATAGCTTTCCATCAAGCTAAAATCACTTGAATCGGAGTCTGGAATCACAAGTTATGTTATATTTTAAACACACAAAAATCATAACTATAACTTAGGATTTCAGACTCCGATTCAGACGATTTTAGTTTTAATAGGAAGATCTCATCCACATCTATAATTATCTGAAGAAATATTTTAATTTGGATCATCATAAAGAAGTTATGGTCATTTTATCAAAAATAACCCTAAAATAGGGGCATTTTTACAATTTTACAAAAAAGTAGGGATATTTTTACAATTTGCCCTTGAAATGAATATTTAACCCTGGCCTTGAAGGAGCCAAAATTTTTTTTGGATCCATATACACCTCATTGAATATAAATAACCTTTTAATATTAAGAAATAGAACCATTGAATTAAACCCCAGACCCCTAGTTGCTTTTGTTGATACTCGTACAGGACATCCAATAGAAGACGAGGACCTCTATATACATACGCTCGAATACACTACCCCCTCTGCAACCTTTGCAAAATCATGTATTTGTTACTAACAGTAACTAAAACTTTCCAGAGCCCTATAAGAATATCAACAAAACAACTCCCTAATTCAATGGTTCTATTTCTTAACATATGAGATGCCCATTTGAATAGATTGATGTATCATATTAATACATTGTTATAAAGAAGATATTTATATTCAATGAGGTGTATATGAGGTGAATATCTATTACTACTAGGCTATAAAAGCTCGAGTTCATACCTTCTATTTCCTATTCCAACCTTTTGCCAATTCATTTTATTCAAACTGTAGTACTGGAAACCTGAATTTTGACTTGCAAGTTTTGCCGCAAAGCATATCGACATGCAACGTTTGATTCTTCATATGCAATATGATCCTAGATGATTTTGCAGCTGTGCATTTTCCCAAAGTTCAAATTCCTTCGTAGGTACTAATTATTTGAAAAGTGGTTGGTTGTATCGAAACTTAGTTAGGAATACAATGTGCAGGCCCAAGTGTCAATTTAAGGCTTCGTAGACCTTTATGTCTCTACAACAACATTTTCAAAATGCATTTTCCTAATGCTTCTAGCAACATTTGTTAGAATGTTACATGACCTTAATATTTCTGGTGGTTTTTTTTTTTGCGCCTTATGTAACTACACTATACCTACAATATTGTTAGGTGTAAAATATCATTTAACCTATCTGAATTATCTTCTATAGGTAGCATTTTTTTAAGAAGGAAATTCTTTAGTTCCAACTATTAGATGCTAAATTTTCTAAGACTTTAGAGACCATTGAACACAACTCTCCCAAATCTACTCTGTGAATCAAACTCTTAGTAGACAAGTAAATCATGATTGCAATTCAAGTGAAAAAAGTCTTGCTCTTGCAATGATTGTTTTGTTGGCGACTGGCTTGTGTTTGTGAACCTATCGAGAAAATATTAATGCACGAGGATCCTTTTCCACTCAACGAATTGGCTGGCATTTGGGACATGCCATGGCAAGCATTCAGCTACAAAATCCTCTTTTATCATTGTTCTTTTAAATAGTTAATTCCCTACGTGTTTGGAATTCTAGATGGTTAAGAATTTCTCAATTTTCTATTCATCATTCAATCCCCTGTGTTTGGTGTTGTTGGGGCTTTTTTTTTTTTTGGGGAGGGGGGAATGTGTGGGGGCATTGATGTTGGGATTCTTATACATGAAATGGACCAGAAGCAAAATAATCAAACTATCTAGGTTCCCTTTCAACCATAGTCTGGTATGAATAGTAAAGATCGCAAGTACAATCTATTTATTTTAAAATCGCCTTTATTAAAGGATTTAGACGGTCGTAAAAAATACTAACTGCCTAACTAAATATTACTCTAGCTCTCTCTGCAATGCATGTTTAAGCCTTCTTTACCAAAGTTCCCTTGCATCATTTCAAGTGGATCAATTTTTTCATACGTTTATATTTCTTACATAACATAAATTTGAAATGAATCTAAAATCAATAAATATCAAGGTGACTCTATATAATGTTCTATCAATGGAATTTTTGGCACATTTATTCCTACACCTGTATAATAGTGTTCTAGAAGCCAATGGTGTTGACTTCGTAACAATTGTATCTTGGTATCCCTTCCAATCACCCAATTAGCATGAGCTATGGTAACATTAGGTCGATATTGTTTGCGCCATTCTGCATTTTGAAAATAGAGTGCACCAGAAGGAAATGATATTTGGGGAAGAACGAATATATTGACCTAAAATAATTTGTGGTCCGTGTTAGCCTACAAATTTTGGAGATCCTTGCATTTCCCTCTATATTTCTACTTTCTTAAGAAATGGTTCCAAATGTTATTGTAGTTATGTTTGGAGAAGGGAATATGCCCCTCCTGTCTTCGGGCTATTGTGAGGTTGCACAGTTATATGAGATAGGAGGTCCCTACGATGTTGGAGGCAAGTTGAATTAATCTAGGAACATGTGGCAATTGCAGTTTCTCTTTTCGATGAAAAATAATTGACGACCCCTTCATTTGGGGATATTATTGTAGCACTTGGTCTACTATGTGCAAGGAGGAGAATTTGGTTTCTTGGCTGAGGATTTGGTTTCTTGACTTCGATTAACCCAATGGGTCTAGTCTTTTATCAAAAGCAAAATGGTGGGGGGGGGGGACGCTATTGCAGCAATGGTCTACTTATTAGGCCTTTGATTTGACCTAATCCAACCACAAGTTCAATTTCCATCACTATAGTTGAGTGAGAGACGTGGTGAGCAGTGGGTGAGTGCAAGCCTCATTGTGTGAGACATTTCAACTATCTCACTGCTTTATCACATTAGTCCAAAGAAGAAGAAAAAAAATGAAAGACAAATGTTTTAACCATTTCAAAAGTTGGTTGACCTCAATCAACAAATTTATGAACATAGTTTGTATGCAATGTTCGGATGATTTTACACCGGGTCACTACTTTTCCAAGTGCCTTGTTGAATGCAGATTGGTCATTGCTTTTGAAGCTTACATCATCTTGTAATTTTGTACCCATTGTGCCACCAAGTGCTTTGCAGCCACTCGTTGCTCTAACAAAGATGACACAACTACACATACTTGTATCACTGTGGAAGTAACGTGATGTGAATGGTTTGATGGCTTTTACCCTCGAGAAGCCATTGTGAAGTCGAAAACAAGAAACCTTTAAAATATATATTACGATTGCAAAAATAAACAAAGATTTTTACGTGTGGAGTGTCATCTCAGAAGAAAATGTCATGACTATTGTCCATGAAATTGAAAGGATCTTGTATCCAAACAAGGTCGACATCATTGTAAAGAACAGAATAACCCAAATCAAGGATCTTCAAGATATGTTGAGGTCTACGATGGGTGAGGTTCATGAATTCCTACAAAGATAACCAATTGCTATAGAGGTAAAAGAAGAAGAAGCAATTTTTACACATTGCTGAATATGTTGTGCAGAGGTAAAAGAAGAAGAATCAGTTTTTATGTAAAGACTAGGGATTTTTTACATAAAAGTTAGGGATTAGAAACCACCTTGTCAGTCGAAAATTGGCGGGTTCGGAAACATCGTGAAGCTTGTGGGGATGAGGAAGGCATGGCCGGGCCACAGGGTAGCGATGTGATGAAGGCTTTTGTAATCTTCAGCAATGATGAGGACTTGATGATGGCGATTGAAAAGAGCCACGCTAGCGAGCCAATTCGCAAGCATATTCATGAAAGGGTAACTAACCGCGATGCATATGACAACAACGCCTATCTCGCTACATTGTGTCGCCTTCCTCTAGAGACTCAAAAATCGCACATTTTTCGTGAAACCTCTGGATGAACAGAGATATATGATGTGAAGCTTGGCAAACCGGAGATATATGATGTGAAGTTTGGCACGTAGAAGAATAGGACCCGCGAACCGCGAGCTGGTGTCAACAAAACCCACAAAGAACAACGCTGGCGTCTCCATGCATTCCACTAGCCACATACAACTTATTTATACAAGAAATTTATCACCAGGCCAAGGTCGCCGCTTAACATTTCTTTACCGGCTTGGTGTCAGTTCTAAACCCAAGTATTATGGAGGGCATTTCAAGATGAAAATTTTCAATTCAAACTATAACAGAAAATGATGTTGTTGAAAAGGCCCAAAAATTTATTCAATATGGTTCAATAAGAAAAACAACATTAATTGCACTATGCCCTCAAGTTGCATTCTTCGGTTGTGCTTTGGTGTCATTCGGGGTAAAAAGATAAATGCATATACACAATTCAAATTTTATAGACCTTGTGATCATTAACATGCGTATTTGTTGTTGGGCTTGAAAAGACAAAGGGGCGCTTTTTCATGTAGCCTAATTCTATGGTTAACAACGCTTATCAATCAAGGGAAGTTTATAAATCAAGGAGAATATTGAATCTTGTTTGAGATGCAACTATGAAGAAACCTAGATTGATGCTTCCATATGCAACTATGGCACAACCCAAACAAATGCAAATTATGAGGTCGACAAAATTTTGACACTCAAGACAATTATCTTCTTGATCCAAGAGTTTACGCTAGTTCTACATGTTTGTGTCATCGCGAACAAATTTTGCTTCATACCATGTAAATGTTCTTGGCAGACCACAAACATCCAAAAGTTAGGTTTGACTTCACATTATTTAGCTCATGCAAAAAAAAAACAACTTCATTTTTGCCCCTCTTCCTCCTTTTATTACCTTTTAAACTACTCCATATTGTTGATCTCGCTTTAGTGACCCTTTCAAACTTTTTATGTTTTTAAATGCCTTGTTGAGCTCAAGACTTTTGATAGACTAGTCGATCGACCGCATTCACACTTGAGCTAACCATGGATTCAAACTTGAGCTAACGCCGGTTTTTTATTTTCTCCTTGATGGAGCCACTTTTAATGGGTTCCCTACCACTAGAATGAATCTAAGGCTTGAACTATATATATGCTAAGGTCATTCCAATTGAACGCCATCTAAAGGCATAAATAAAATCGCGTGAAATCGATGCCTAAATCGGATGCCCGTGTGTCAAATAAATTGTGGTATAATCTATGTTCACATGTGGTATTACTGCGATTTCTACATTGGATATCACCTATCATGACAACATTAAAGCTACTTTTAGTAGTACCAAATGGTATATTCTGCCAAGAACAATAAAATTCTTGCATCAGCAAATCTCTTCAGTAGGTTCTGCTGAGATAAATGAGCTGTTAAAGTCATAGTTGACGTCCGCAAGATAGAGTCCACAGGCAGGTGCCATTAGGTGCCATTACTGGGGTTAATGTGACAGATCTTGCCTCCAAAATTCTCTTCACTACATCCATGCATCCCTCTCACAAACATTCCAAATAGAAATTGTGAACCGACATAATACGATACTAATCATCATCTACTGAAAGGACTCTAGAGCCCAACATTATGGATAACATAGAAGTTACGAATCAAAATAACACAAAAGATAAATCGATATTGAAAAATGCTATAATGACACCATTTTATCGAGATTGCACCTACGTTGCATTCCTTTTGGTTTGAAAACGAGCATGAACATTTGTAGAAATACATCTATTGCATCAAGAATAGAGACATTCCCTTCTTTCACAAACATGCACACGATAATTAACAATATAGAAATGAAACCAATAACCAGATTTCACAAAGTTCATACCCGCAAAAGTGGTTAATGACCTTGTGTATCACTTCCCAAGTTTATGCGAGTCAATCGCCAAAAGTTACGTGAGCATTAGAATGTGAGCATTAGAATGTCCGACTTAAAATACAAAACACATATCCGACAAAACTCTCAAAATTTACAAAGTGCATTCTTAAAGGATGTTAACCAAAGAAGGAAGGAGCGAAGGGAGGGAAACATGAACATCCATAAGCGTAAAGTGTTTATCCGAGCATTGTTGATGTTTATCCGTATACTTTTGAAACTCTCAAATCCTCTATGAAATAGATGACCAATGTCCACCGAGAGAATCACCAAATTGAAAAAATCCGAGAAACATGGGTCCATTCTATTGTTCCGAGTTCCAACGAAGAAAACCATGGCAATAGCATCGTAGAAACTAGAACAAAACCGCATTTTTTGCGCCTATGTTTTGGCTATGGCGGGGCTTCAACGAATGGGGCATTCGAACTAGTGCGTTCATTAAAGACTTTCTAACTTAATCTTATAAGCACAAAAGAGAAGAGTCGAGAGGTTACCGAATGCCAATAGTAAAGTTGTGCCTCGTAGGGAGCTCGGGTCGGCAAATGGCGACAACATGCACATCTTCAAGGTCGGACTTGAACTCGCTTTAACACAGCACCATTTGAGGAGACCGCTTGCTCTAGAACCCCACGGCTTTGGTTAAAAGACAAATGTGATAAAGGAAACCAAAACCAAATTTAGCCTCTCGCAAAAGTGACGCTTCCCTCCGCTCAATCTAGGATGAGGACAAAACTCCGGATTCGCCATAGCCGATCTCGCTACCTATTATGAGCACAAACTGCATTTCTTAAGCCTCAACAATAGGATTTAACCATGGCGGTTTGGAGCGACTCCTTTGTTGCCGGGCCTCCAAATCACCGCTAGCCAGGCGTAATCCAAGACAAAACTCCGAACAACCGTGGAAAAAACACTAGAAAAATGAAGAGACATGGTTAGAATAGATAAGAGAGTCTCAACATGCAAAATGGAGTTGTAAGCCGCCAAATCAACAAAAGGCCAATCAATGTTCGAAGGACAAAGAGGGCTTCCATAAAATTGACAAATGCAGAAGAAAGCAAAGAGTTTTCTAAAAGAACATCCGACCGTTGTCTGCTATGCTACTGGAAGACCACACATGAACTCCTTAAATCGAAATCGAAATTAAAAGCAAAGATTTACCTGCTTATGCCATTTCTAGCAAAGTAGAGAGAATCAGCGACTGCAACTATGGCAAAACCCTAGAGGTCAAAGTGGCTGTAAACATTTGAAGCTCTTCACTCGCTTACCGGGCATAAAGTGATAAGCGCTTAAGCAGATGAGCGCTAGCAGATGGATACATTATGCAATGCTGCCGATTCAACTCGCCTTCGTTTCTGAGAAATCCGGCAACAACTGCATCCACAAAATAAAAGAAAATCCAGTCAAAAAATGGCCACAAAAGCTCATTACCCGTAAAAGATCCTTGACTTGCCTTTTGAACGCCATAGCCAAGCCAGAGAGACGCGACACAAATTTTTTTTCTTACCTGGGTAATTCGACCAGAAATTCACGAGTCATTCACGAAGCCGGAAACCAAACGTTAGAGCATTGCTGGATTCGACACGTGCACCATAAATAACGTTGATGTATACTTATATATGTTGTGATGGGGGCGGTGAAATAATTTATTTTATTCATGACTTATTTAAGTTGTTAAAAATGGAGATTTTCTATACATTAAACCGATGAGGCGCGACATTTACAAGCGAAGCGATCCATGAAAGTCGTTATTGTGACTTAAATTATTTTCCGTGATGAACGGCAGGCTCAAATTTCGCCTGTATTCCGCTTCAGAAACTAGAAAGGAAAGTTCTACAGATCGGACTTGCCGGAACTCCATTCGGAAAGCCGTTTTTGAGGGCAGCAAATCCATACACAGTAGCAGGTAGGTCTATTTTTCACTTCTGCTTTTTGCTCATGCCATTTTTCAGTTCTGCTTTTTGCTCATGCTATTTTTCAGTTCTGCTTTTTGCTCATGCTTTCAATGCTGCTGTTTTGTGGACAAGGGCTTGGCACAACACTCTTTGCAGAATATTTTCACAATTTAGCTTGTAATGCAGGACTCAACAGCCAGAAAACACCCAGCAGAATTGAGGCATTGTGGATGCTTGTGGCAGAAAACACCCAACAGAATTGAGGCATTGTTTTTGAAATATGAAGAAGAAGCATTTAGTTTTCTGTAGTCTTTGAAATATGGAGAAACATCTAGTTTAAATTTGTTCTTGTGTCATGCTTGAGTCCTGTGTGTTCGTCAATTAGTTCTCCTTCTTCAACTAAGAAGAGGATCAGTGCTCCATCAATGCAGGTACCTTGTTGCCAAATAGAAGGTTGCCAGACTGATCTTTCTACTGCCAAGGATTATCATCGCCGTCATAAGGTCTGCGCCATGCATTCCAAGGCTCCCAAGGTCATGGCTGCTGGTTTAGAGCTTTTGGATGTCTGGTGATCCCCTCTGGTAGCAGCCTTATGCCAAGCCGTAGGTTGTTCTATCTGGCCCTGCCATAGTTTTTTTAAGCCTGGGGTTCTGGGAGCTGAGATTGTGCTTTGGTTCTTGCAACGAACAAGTTTCTTGCCTACGATTTGCTCTGCGAACAACTAAAACAGCAACAACACGTTCCTTCAAGCGTTTGAGTTCTTGCAATGACAAGTTCCTTCAAGCAGAGGACAATGATAATCTAGGTTGTATCTAGTTCCTTTCTCTATTATCCTCTTTCCATTTCAATCGAAATGTGTTGCATTCTCTGAAGATTATGGCAAATCAAATAGAAGCATCGCACCTAGATCATGAGTAAATTGTGTTAGTTTTATCTTGTGCGCAACTAATAAGGATGGAGAATTTCCACTTGATTTGGTCGATAAACTATCTCTTAGATCTGCCATTCTATAAAGCAGGGTCTCTGTCCGTGCTTGAACAGAACCCTTTTCCAAATCCAAGGTACCCATCTAGCAGATGCAAATGAGCTTCCAAGTTATGGTGACAGACAGGGTTCAATGTGGGCTGTAGATATTCCGACATATCAGAGCTCAGCACAAACTCTGTGCCCACATGAGAATATGTCCATGGCAGGTTATCCACAAAATTTCGAAGCATCTTGAAGTTTTCGTTGAATAATAACCCTGGCAGTTTGGGTACTATATCTTTCTCATTAACTATTCTTAATGTCTTGACCTGTAGATCTTCACATTTCTTCTTAAAGGCTTTGTTCCCAACTCTTGGAGCAGAGAAGGAGATAACAGACAGAGGTATTTTCTTCTGCTCATCTCTTTTATTGCAAGGGCAAAAGAGGGGCTCTAGATGGTCTCCATCTTCATGATGTTTGCAGGGACTACCTAAGCCATTTTTACACTTGCTTGTCAATTTAGATTTAGCTATGTCATAAGCACTTAGCAGAGCTAGAGCACCTCCAAGACTGTGCCCTGTTACTGTTATGCTAATCTCTTCATCTTTATACATAGCACTCTGCTTGTTATAGCTGGACTGACTATTCTTGGTTGTGTAAAGGTGTAAAAATCCACTCTCTACTTTCACACGAGGGACTTCAGCCCAAAAGGGCATAAAAATCTTTTGATATTTTCTAGCCACTCTAACTCTGTAACGGTGCCCCTCAAGCAACCACAATATCTCTCCTGCCAAAGCCTTTTAATCTCTTCTTTAGAGTTCACGCATCGCTACATATCCCATCCAGTTAGAGTACTTGCACCATGGATCACTGTTTTCTTTTGGCATAGCAAAAATACCCATTTAGGTCTGACTTCGAGTTGCATACATATATTTTGTAACCTCATAACCTGTATTTGGCAAGCCAACCTGCTCAAAAAGCCTGCTCTTGTTGTACTTACAACTTCCGCGGTATTTTGAATGGGCATCATAGTCAAAAGCATCATAGCAGACTTGAGCAAATTCTCCATATCTTATCAACTCAGATCTAAGGTGGGGATCCAAGGGATCAAGAAGCCCTTCCCAGTCATTAGATCCTTGAATCACTCTCCATTTCTTACACAAACCTACTTCAATATCCTCATGCTGTTGTAAATTTTATATGTTGCTAAATTCTTGCAAAGGTCGATGTGAGCTTACTTCTAATCTGGGAGCTTGAGCATGTGTTTTATTAGGAAATGAAAATACTGGAAAGTACTGGGGTGTTTGAAGATTGGTGTAAGACACGAAGGAAGAAGAAGATGAATATGGCAGTTCAGGCAGTCTCAAAGACTTGGATGAAAGCATTTTGAATCAGCCCAATAATAATTGGTAGTGTTTGTCGCAAGGCGCAAACATATGGATTTGCTGTTATATACAAGAAAAGGGAGTAGAATTAGTAGGAAGATGGAGTAGAAAGTCAGTTATGTAAACTATTCTCACTGTTTGACATTATTTTCTCTGACCATTGAAGTACTGAGCTAAGTCCTTGGTCATCGTGTTTGAATACACATTGGGAATCCATATTGCTTCGAGCATAATTCTAGAAAATTGTCATGTATTGCAGAGTTACAATAAAAAACTTCATACATTGTCAAAACAAAAAAGTCAACCTTTTGCGAATTTACAGCCCTCGCAGGAGAAAGTGTCTTTGGATATTTTCTCCGGGTGTGAAATGCCCAAATTGTGAAACCTAATTTAATTATACATGGAGGCATTTGGGGTCCTTTAAATTAGTATGGGCACTAGACTTGTCTTGGGGAGTTGTTTGTGTTCATCAACTTGTATTGGTCTCTTAGTTCTAATATTAAAGTTATACCGCCATATATATATTGAATAGCAAAATACATTCTTCATGTTTAACACAGTCGCACCCACAAAACAACCATGATACTGCAGATCTGCTGGCAACCAATGGTGACAGTGTTACAATTCTTCATTATGTAGTCAGCTATGGGACAAGCGAAAATATTGATTGCATAGTCGCTAAGCTTGCTTCCCACCGGGGGTGCGTAGATGTCATTCTAGTAAACATGAGATACATGGCAAAACCCAATGCATTGGGCTGCACTGAAGGGTAACACCGGGTTATACAAATTCTTGGAAGATTTAAAGTGGATATAAAAGGCGAAGATAATTACATAAGTTGACACCCTTGACTCGGCTTTGCTTTTTGCCAACACATCCCATTTGCAAAAGAGCTTATAAAATTTTTAAGTACAAGCTTGACCTATGAGCAGTGGGTGCAAAATTGGGCAGCTAAAATAAAAGCAGAATTTGAAATCTAATGTTGGGGACATATGCCTATTCGATTGCCTATGGAAGAGGGGCACAATCAGGAGAGGTTTGAAACAGACTTTAAGCTCACCGAGTCAGCGACGTCATATCATCAATCAAGGGCGAAGAATCGATGATTCCTTCTAGATGGAATGCCCAAAACTTGGATAACCTATGACGGGAGAAGAGTATAAAAAATATAATGACAAGCCCAATCCGCTTTCGCTCGCCGCTACTAACGGAGTCTCGGTTGATTCCCCCTCCTTTAGCTACTTAGATGTTTCAGTTCGCTAAGGTTGTTTGGCGTAGAGGCGCCACATACGGTTTCCCGTTGGAGATCCATGGATCACGGAGGATTCTCCTCATGGCCTTTCGACTTGCTTGAGCGTCCTTCTCAAAGCCAAAGCATCCATTCAATGCATTCTTAACTTGAAAGAGATTCAATTCATGTTGCAAAGCTTCTTGTTGCCACAAATATTTTTGAGCAAAGCTTCTTGTTGCCGCATATGTTTTTTAGCAGAGCTTCAACTTGCGAAGCATATTAAGCAGGATTTTTGTGCCAAAACTTGCAAAACTTTCAATTTTTGAGCCGGACCAATGTGTTGCAAGGAGGTAACACCTGTGTTTAACATTAGTTTTGTTGAGATGAATGAAGTTAAACAATCATGAACTTATTCTTAGTTTGGAGCACTATGCATCAAAGACTATGTGCACATCCTTTCAGGACACCGAAGGGCAACCCTTCGTGCGCAGCACCTTGTTTTTTAAGGATAAAATTAATTTAATTACCTGAACTCAAAGTACAAAAGATAAGATGCCATGAAGGGGAACATTCGTTCAAGTAGACAAAATTTATGCTTTGTTATTGATTTCAAACGTAATCTTATCGTTTGCTATTTTCGGGAAAATAACTAGTGGTGAGGCAAGCTTGAGGTGAAAGTGCTCTGGGCATCAAATGATGATCGACTAACATGCGTATACAATAGAAACCGCAAATATAAAGCATCAAAGTAAAAGGGGGACTTCCAAAGTTGGAACAATAGATATTGATTTTTTATTGTATGTACTTTGCACATAAATATCAGTTCGTAGCACATAGATTTTTCTTAATTTTGCCCTAGTAGTTATATATCTACCTTTAACCATGGAGTTTTGATCCCTAGAGTTTTTTGTAAAATATCTTGGCATTAACATTGACATGATATAATTTAAAATGGATAAGGTACTAGTTTCCAATGTAGATGCTCCATTGTGTGTTTGTTTTGCTCGCACCAACTGGACATGATTACTTAGTATGGCCCAAACAAAGGCAACCACTAGACAATAATTTTGTAGTTAGTGTAGACTCCCAAAAAAAAAAAAAAAAAAAAGGGTGTTTTGCAAGACGAGGGTTGCCCTCCGTATCCCGAGGGTGAAGTGGCTTAAATCATACTTTAAAGTCGTGTTTTCACAATCACCACGTTGTACTTGAAGCAAATTGTCTTCTTAGTTGAGTTTTAGAAGTATCGATCCTCTGTTCCCACTAAGCTGCCTAGATTTGAGCTCAATTAGGTTCAAGGCAGATGTCGTTGAGTCCCTAGACTTGTTGAGGTAGCACTACGAGATCTTCTGTGAGCGTTATGGCCTGAAGGCCCAAGATCCCGCCTCCAATATTGTATCCTCATAGAAGTTGGGAGAGGGGCAGACAAAAGTGGATTCTTCACCTATTTGCATATAATTTTCCAGCCCAATAATTAACTCTCTTGTTTGATCTGTAACTCTCTCCATTACAGATCAATCCAATGACCAATATTGATTTGTGCAAATGACTAAAATTTATCATCAATTATAGTATATGCCGCAAAAAAGAAGGGCTAATCTCAAATGAGACAAAAAAGAAATGGGTTCGCCAATTATAATCCAGGCAAAAAAAGGATCAAATCTCAAATGAGTATGCCAATAAACATAAGGCAATAAAAGGCCCACTCCAAAATGGGCACACCGATTATAGGAAGGAAGGAAGGAAGGAAGGAAGGTATTTTTATCGTCCACGGAGACCAATCGGTCTATGGGACCCAATACAAAAGCGCAGCAAGCGGATTACTACCCTGATTAAAAACCCCGCCGGAAGGGTTTTCGAGGAAAAATCGTGGCAGCGTGATCGGCCTGCCGACAAAGCTGTTCCAATATAAGAAATGCAAAAAACACACAAATATATACACTCATGTACCGCATTGCAGAGTAGTGCCCGATCACGGGCAGAAAAAGGGCAAAGGTGGGCTTCCTTGAGATCCGATTACCTCCCGAATGTACGACCCGGGAGCACGTCGACGGTTGTGTTCATCAAGGAAGGAAGGAAGGAAGTATATTTTAACGTCCACAGAGGCCACCGATTATAGTGCATGGAAAAGATGTAGGAGCAAACAAAAAGAAAGAAGAAGAACAAGTGAATTGAATTGAATGGATTTCATCCTCTATAGAGACTAATAGACCTATGCGACACAATCAAAGAGAACAACAAATATAGTACTGTCAGGATTAAAATATTGTCGTCCCGAAGAGTTTTCGAGGGAAAAAACTTAGCAATAACAAGAATGTTGATAAATTATACAAGAATACATTGGAATACATTTCCATGTCCTACCGAAGAACATATTTAAGTGCGCATATCCATGATATCCTGAAGATATGATCCTAGTAACCCCACTGAAGCTGTGTTTAACAATGCATGGAGCGGTGGTTAGGCGGGACCAATTCAGCATAGCGTGCCAGGATATTATCGAATGTCGAATAGTTCTGAAAAGCTTGGCATTTATTCTTAATGGCTCTTGCACACTGACATAGCCTATCCTCACGTGCCTCCCAAATCCATCTCGTCTTCATGCCATATTATCTGGACGACTACAATGCACAAAAATATATATACCATCATGAATTTGTTATATTGTTATGCATTGTTTTGTTCCACATCTTGATGCGTTCAACTAAGACAAAGACAGCAGACCCTCTTGTGTATTCTACTATTCCAAACAACCCTTGCTTCAAAGTTGGCTTTTTCTTGCATATGACATTTCCCACTCTTCTCACCTCTGCACTCAAATTGAAAATGTTATTAGTATGATGACTTTATGAAATGAAATGTGCATACAATTTTAGACTTTTGTAAAAATATGTTTGGTATGGATATAACCTACGACAAGCATTCCTTTAAATTATCTAAGGTCTACTCAGTATATGCATGTAATGTGACAAAAAACAAGCAAGATCACGTGTTTTACTAACGTTGCATTTTAGCATCATGTGTCTTGCTAACCCCATCGCGGTAAATGTCGGACACTGACATGTTATACCCAGCCTTAAATGGCAAAAAATCGGCTAAGTCCACAAAAAACGCCGTGTATTTTTTTTTGGGCGTGGCTATAACATGTCAAACACACGGATATACCACGGATATGCCCGTGGGTATAACATGTCAGTGTCCGATATTTACTGGGCTCCCTTGCTAACATGCATTTTTCACACAACAACATATTGTGGTTGAATCCTTTATTTTATAAGTGCATGCTCGACCTAACGACAATGAACAACAAACAATTGCATAGACCTTTTGTTGGAGTGAATGTTCCATACAATTGCATAGACCTGATGCAGGTATGGGAATCTAGTGACAACTCCTAATATTGTGGTTTGATCCTTCATATTTCTCCTTAAATTTTCAGATATAAAATGCCATTTGTTTTCATAATATAATTCATGCACACTTACATTACATTGGACTTAGGCAACCCATTTTACTTCTTTTAACATGGTTTCATGCAAGAGACTATGTTTGGCATACATCATTAGAACTGTTTGCTAATCCCATTTTAAAACTATGATAACATTGATCTATGCAGTTGAGTTATTAGTATCTCACGACACTGATAAGGAGATAATTGCTAGAGAGATATGTTCCTGTGTTTTTATATGCAGTAATGTATGGCAACATCATCTAGGCTAATGGAAGGTAAGGTTATCGATTGCCGAGGTCGATAACAAAATGCGCGGACCAGAGGTGCGTCGTCCAAAGGCCACACATTTTTGGTTGTCGATTGAGGCGAAGACCAATAACCATCTTATCGGTCTTATATGAGTGGAATAGTACCTATAACTAGTTATCAGTACTTTATCAGCCTGCACCAATAGTGATAACCAAAAAACAAGGACTCTCCCTTTATACTAAAGAGTCCGATAAGGTTAATATCTTGACAGACATGCTAACATGGGCATTCATACATCTTAGCAAATCTAGAGATCAAACATGTTTTAGACTGGGCATTTGTTTAATGACTACATCAAATGCACATATTTTTAGAGCCAACAACCAACTAGCACTTAGGCACGAGGACCTTTCTGTTCTTTGCATCACCAAGGCAGCCCTTGGTAAGAAGATGAGGAACACGGCCTTCGCCACTGGAAGGTCGGATGCAGAGGAAGCAGTCAATAGGGACACGCGAGTCATAATGCTGGACAGCCCTGGAGGCGCGAAACTCGACGCTGATGCGGCCTGTAAGGGTAACAGGGACAATAAGCTTAGAGAAATCCCGAGTGACATTGGGGAGGATGGAGAGGGGGATTTTGGCAGTGTCATGGCCAAAGTCGACCGGGAACGACCGGTTGGAGCCAGGGATCTGGGTGAACTCAGGGGTGGTAGAGTCGCCGAGGGCGACGCCGCGGTACCGGGCATAGACGGTGGCGCTAGAGTAGTGGAGGGTTTTTCCAAGGTCCGAATTTGCAAGGTTAAGGGTAATACGCATGGAAGATGCCACAAATGTGCCATTTAGGTTATCATAGGCGAGAGAGAAGTCGGCTATGGTGGCGTTGGCTATGGCGACCGTGGGCATCCTGGGATGAAATACAATGTACATGGCTATGGCGATGGCCGCTACAACCAGAAGCAGCATCGCCATCGCCAGAACTAGACATTGGATCCATACCTTGTATGCTATCAGCGCATCGCTTCTTTCGTTCCCTGTCGATCCATACCTCGGCTCCGGCGTTGAATATTTGTAGCGGCTCAGGTTTGCTATTGTCGTTTTGCTGCTTCCTTCTTCCTTTCTTTCCATCGCCATAGCCTTGAAATCTCATTTGCTCTGTTTCTTTCTTTTGCCATATACCTGCTTGTATTTGCTTTGCTTCTGCTTGGAGAGATCCCTGCGACCGTAAAGGAGAAGAATCATATAAAGGTTCTTTGTAGATTTAATATGAAGCAAGAATCTTTCCTTTTCACGTTGTAAGTTGCATTTTGTTAGTTTTTTTAGAATAAGAGTGTGTGGCTTTATCTATCCTCGGATTCCGGAGTCTGAGCTCTTCTTTTTTCTCTTGTTTGACTTGCGTTTGCTCTAAACAGAATAGTCTTTTAAATCCATATGAAGTCTTCGTGCTTCTTTCTCTATTTCTGACCTGAGATTTGGCAATACCAACCTGTGCTGTAGTTGTCATAGTCAGTGTAAAATTGTGGACTCAAGAATCTGACGAAACCACTCTAGAGAAATAGTGAAGACTCGCCTTTTTTCCAAGATATTTTTGTTTTAAATCACAAATTCAAAATTATTTTGGACTGCGTCTTGAATACGTGCAGGCCATTATTTCAGCCTTTCGAGATTAAGTTCGAGACGATTTCTGAAAAGAAAATGTCTTTCTATATAGATCCCATATAGATCCCATGGCAATCTCCTAAAAAACCTGTCACACAAATATGAAGGCCAATGTCACAAACAATATTACTAGTATGTATTTGGCTGGCGTGGTGGTGGCACGTTGCAAAACGTAAGCCATGGGCACCCTATGATTTTTGGACACGTGTTAGATCCTCCACATCAGCATCCCTGTTTAAAGTTTTGCGAATTCTGGCGGAGATCTTGGCAGAAAAGGTTACAGTTTGGCAGGTAGTGAAATTCTTGTGACAGGTTACAGTTTGGCAGGTGGGTCTGCATGTCAAAATGTCTGCATGCTAAGATGTCTGCATGCTATAATGTTATTGCAGTGGGCATCATTGCTGGATCATCTTCTCTTTAAGTTTACTGTTCCCTTCTTAATTTTGTTGAATGAAGTGACATACATTTTAATGGGAGGTTCTTGGGTTCCTTCTGTACTGTAGCAGAAGTTTGCTTATGATAAGCAGTTCGATTCCTTCTTCTCAGTTGACTGTCATTGACTTTCATCCCATGGTCAAGGAATCATAGGGTAACATGGAAAAGACAGTTTGATTGATCTGAAGTGGAATATTTCTTTAATCAATGGCCATGAATAAATGATAAGCATGAATCAACGATAAGGATGAATTAAGAATGCAATCTATATTTCAGTCCAGAAATACAAATGGGCTTTCCATCACCTGTTTCAATAATAAGTTAACAATATACTTTAGTCTAGAAGACCACTTTTTAATATTGAAGGTTCTGGTGCATCATTTAGAATTTATCCTAGCCAAAGACAGGGCTCGAAAATAACAATGTCCCTAACCAGTAAAAATGCCCCTTAGTATTTGAGGCTACCGGAAAAAATATACATTAGTGTATTTTTCAGTGTATTATGCCAGAAATTTCTTATTTTCTTGTCGAAAAATTGCCGGACAATTTTTAGCATGACAGGAATTTAACACAAGTGGGCGGATTTTTAGGGGAGGAACTCCCTTATTTTCGAACCATGGCCAAAGAAGCAAAAATTTTTACTCAATGCTTGAATCAAGATGAAGGATTTAAAAATCTAGAGTATACTACAGAAACAAGGTACTTAGTCTTCTATTGCCTGTCAATCAACTAACAACCTATAAAACCAAATACGGATATTTGTATCAACAAAAAAAAAAAAAAAAAGGAACAACCGTCTTCGTTGGCACTAAGCTAGTGAAGATACATACTCCAATGGGTTAGTTATAGAGTCAAAATAAGTTTTTGACTGCCTCCTTGTATGCAATGTAGTGACATGGAATGTTGAGTGCGAACTTGGCTTGTACCCAATGTACTCAATGAGTGTTTCTGACTGTCACATTTGTTTCTAGCTAAGTGTAACCTTATCTCTAAGTGTAACCTTTTGTGTTTTTTAAAAGTTGTAACCATTGATAAAACCATTGAATTGTCATATATAAGTAATGGAATACACCAAAATGTGCGAATACATGCACAACTCAGTGGTCCGATGAAGCCATAGCTCCGGCGAACGGAAGCACGCGCAACTAAATCATATCAGTCGCAAATTCTGACCAAAGGCGCCAACAACGAAACCCGATGCATGCAAAATTACAAGGATGAAATCAAAATGGAAGAGGAGGAAACTTGAATGATCGATTCTTTTGCTCGGGCAGCAAGCAAGGTTTTAAGCACAAACAAGGGCACGGCGTAGATAGCATCCGGCTACATGCACAACATCTTTATTCAAAAGCTCCGTGTTTTGAATCACAAACAAGGGCACGGTAAAACCCCAAAGGCAACAAAAATTTTAACAAAGACTATGAGAAGCCATTTCTTCCAACCATTTCAACCCGGTGCGACCAGTTGTTGTCACGGCTTTATGAACCGAGCTCAAAGGGCAGCCAAAAACCCGGACTTGCCACAACACACCTCGCTCGCCAGAGGTAGCGGGATTAGAGAATCCTTGGCAAGTTTGGGCTGAAGATGCCGGGATTAGAGAATCCTTGGGAGGCCGGGAACTACGAGAATAGAACAGGGCCACATGCATGAATCCCCCCTATCCCATGAAACCTAGAGAGAAACTAACAAAAAAGAAAAACGTGCAATAACAACAACCATTGATACAAAAGCCACTAAAAAAAAAACATTATCACTATACCCAACCTTTACCCAAAATCATATGAACATCTACAGCAAACCTTATAACTCTCGATATAGGTTGGCAAATACATGATGGGATCTCCTAGAAAAGATAATAGAGATGTATGTGAAATGTGATGCAGTTGCAAAGTCATGCCAAATATTTGACAAGATCAAATTGAAAAGTGTGCTAACTTGGAGAGGAGATGGCACAAAACCTGAAGCCAAAATGGTTGCATGCTTATTCTAGGACATGCAAGACAAGCCAACATTATTACATTCAAATTGGGATTATTTCAAGGCAATGAGACACAAAATATAGCAGCAATTGGGTCACACGTGATGTCATCTACATATTGCTAGTTTTTTGTGTCGTTGATGCAAGGCATATAGTTCTATTTTGAGGCAAGTTCAGTTACTTTCTTGAATGCCCAACCAGATAAGCATTTAAGATGGATATTGATAATGTTCCTAAGATGGGCCAGGAGTTGGGTAAGGCCAACACATGCCTTTTTTTCTTCTTCTCCTTTTCCTTCTTTCTCTCCATGAGCATTCCATCAGATTCAATAGGAAATTCAAACCCATTTTGTTCTGTGCATTGCATGTGAATTTGGTGGTTAGTTTTTGCAAAGCTTATCTTAATAACAATGGTTTCTAGACTTATATGCATTTCATTTTGAATGAACAGATTTTGTTTGAGCATTTGAGGATATGTTGAAGATATACAATTGAAAAAATACATACAATTGCGAGACCAGGCTCGAAGTTTGCTTCCTTATTTCTTCTTTCTTATGCATTTTAGCCTCTCTACATGCTCTTCTTGGTTCTTGTTTGTGAGTAGAATACACAATTTCTATCATCAGATATGGGTTTGGGTGCCCAGTGTTTATGTGCAGGTGCCCAAATGGTACTCAGCGTTTGGCACCTGAGCCTACGTTCCTCCAAAGGGCGATTTGTTCATATTCATTACTTGAGATCTATTATGATAGCCGTGCTTGGAGTCTGCTTTGTTAATAATGGTGCAAATGTAAGTTGAAGAGCACCATTACTAGCAGAAAGAGTACAGAACTTGCATGCAGGTACTTTGTTACTTCCTTCATCATTATGAACAGGAGATGTGAGGCCCTTGCATGCTGGCACTTCTTTATCTTTATTCGTCTTTGTCAGTTCTTATTATATCTCCATGCTTTCTCATGTGGTTCAGATCTGTAGCAGCATAAGCACAACATTTGGACAAAATCACTCCTAACTAATTTATGTGCATTCTGAGTCAAAATTTCCATGTCTACAAGGGTTTGATGTCAGATTCCAATGTAAAAAATTAGTACTATCATCCATGTTTAGTTGTCTATTTGAATCAAAGGTCATGAGATTCACCTTGGCCTTCTTACTGATGAGCCATATGCAGAAAAACTCCTAGACAATTTGGAGAAATTGATGATTGATGCCTCTTTCTTTTTTCAATTGAACTTAATAGAAATTTTCACTTTTATTAGAAATGCCCTGTTTAGCCTGTCATAACCAACATGTAAATGATTATGCAGATGAGGATCAAGACACTATAGTAAACTGGAGCCATTATGTAACGGAGGCAAAGGGATACCATGTAATTTTGCAAGAGACCCCGTCAATGAGAAAGTGACAAATTCTGGGCTCCATGCACAGTCCATCAGGCCCAACCTCTATATGGATACATTGCCAGGCAAGATTCTGCTTTAAAGGTTCTCAGGTATGGTAACAATTCAGCTGAAAAAATTTGCTAGTGTTGTCTCCACGGTGGTTGTTGCTGCAAACATTCATCCTTTGGCAATGCAATCGAATTGATTTAGATTACATTGTATGTGGCTTTAGATTGTGGATTTAGGATCTCCAAAAGTGTTACATTTTAATCTGCTTAACTATCGTTGCAGGCCCATGTGCACCAATGTGGGATCTTAAAGTCTAAAGACTAGAGTGCAGATCACAATTTGAGGTCAGGCTAAGCAACTTGCATCTTCTTATCAGATTTGATGGTGATGGTGCATGAACGTGTGGCGTAAATTATATATTGTTAGACTTTAGCTCTATTGTATGTATGTGATTCAATCCTATGCAGAATGATGCAGACTTTTTTTGAATAATTTTATTGTTCCTTGAAGATGATGCACTGATCCACATTTTATGGTAGAGCTTGAGATCTCTATGTGTACAAGAATTAAGATCTTTATGTGTACAAGAAGAACAATTATAAATGAGCTCATGAACCTGAGTTATTGATTAAACATGGAAAAAAGTGTGGATTGAAATCAGCACTTCAACAACGTGTATCGTTTTTTTTTTTTTTTTTTTTTTGAAGGCATGGTTGGTGGGACTTGCACCCGCCCACTTCTCCCACCCAATGGTAGCCAGTGGGTTTTGAACCCTGGTGGGGATCACCCCAACCCAAAGCCTTACCACTAGACCACCACAACGATGGGTTGTATCTTTATGACATGTAGATGTGGTGCTTCTCTACATAACAATGACAGTGCAAGTTTATAACAGGTTGTTATAATCTTTTTTATAACATCCTTATTTTTTCGGAGATTCAAAATGAATTGCACCTTTTAGTTGGTGGTTTTGCACACAATTTTGTTGTGCCATTATTCTGTTATACTTCATCAAGCAATACTGGTGGTAATGAAATATGAAGACAAGCATATGATGTTTTATAAGAAAGAAAGACCACAATGAAAATCAACCCACAACAGCAAGAAAAAGACCATAGATCAAATTGCTGAAGTAGTACCAAATAACTTCTGTCAGCAACTTCCTATGCCCTACTTTAGGGCTTAAAGGCATTGACACTTGCTCATCCAATTTTATGTTATTTTTTTTGCACTTCATATTATTCTTAATTCCTTTTTGTTTTTGTTTTTTATGCTTTCGCTTTTTCGTTTTGCATTTTATGCTGTTTTGTTTGGCAAAATATCTTTGTTATTTAGAAGCAGTGGACCAAATTTGTTTGTAGTCATAATTTGCAAGTCAATTTCATACCATAAGCACAATTATCTGAACACCTTGAAAATAGAGGCAAAAGTTGCTTAAATTATTCTAGACAATGCCGTAACAAGGTAATGTAATTTCAAAATGCCAATAGTAGTGTGTCTTGGCTATTGTAGGTCCAACATATATGGAATTCTGACCACATTGTTTTCATTTTATAACCACATTGTGGTTGTACAACATGCTTTAGATAACCAATGCAAAAATATCAAATACGTTGTCCTTTGGTTTCAGATATTGCCCATGGAAGATGAGGCGGATGAATAGATGCCTCATTGCAGGGGTGGACGATATATACATACCAGTTAACTGAGGTGATCCAAACCCATCTACATTGGCATAACATGTACCCACTATAGCAACGTAGTCTTCATCTTCAATTTATCTAAAGGGTTTAGGTGGTAATCTTTTACAATGTCTTATCCCAATGAAAACGATATTTTTCAAGTTTGCCATTGTCAGTGAATGATATGTTTGGTATGCAAACACGTATGTATTTAGATATAGATTGTCTTAGGATCATTTATATGGTATAAAGAGCTTTGGCATCCATTTATTCACAATAGAAACTGGGTCGAGACTCCACTCATATTACATTTGCATTTGGCCGTACAAAATTCTCATGCTATGATACTATATCCCTAACTTCGAGTCACAAGACTAAAGCTTTGCCCACCATACAAAAAATATGCTTAATTTGTTTTATTGTACTTTACGGCGATTTCTGGACTACAATGCCATAGGTTTTAACGATATCATCAACCTATTGTGTTCTCGAAAATTGTAGATATGAACATTAAAGATCAAGTAAAAACATATGGCGCGACATTAGCCCGGCAACGCCGGGCACACGTTTACTAGTTACATTCAAATTGGGATTATTTCAAGGCAATGAGATACAAAATATAGCAGCAATTGGATCACACTTGTGATGTCCTTGCATTATTATGGTGCTTATACGAGGCAAGGAAGTTGCTTGAAGCTATGCCCATGTGCTTCATCTGAAGAAGCATGGAGATCATTGCTTAGTGCCTCCAAGGAGAAGCCAACAGTTGTACACAGAGAACTCAACCCTGGAACAATAGTCCTAGTGGCTGGAAGCATTGGAAGAGCTCAACCCTGGAACAAATAATCCCAGTGGTTGGAACCATTAGAGTCTACTGGACGAGACAAGTAATCCCTCTCAAAGATGAGCTCATGAATGGAACAAAATTAGATCCAAATTGCAACACATCCAAAATGTATGTCTAGGTTAGGCATAGGCAACTATGGTAGAGGCAAGGAAAGGATCGTTCTTCTAGAGTCCAATACCAATAGCTATGATCCCAATTGCAGAAACAGGATAATGCGTAAAGAACCACCCACATTTTGTTGTAGAAGGCAAGTGCCAGAACAAAACAACATGGAATGGAAGCAAATTTGAAAATGGCTGCAAATCTGGTATCATCTTATATTGTAGTATAAAAAAAAACATAAACTTTGTGTTTGTATTTCAAAAACAAACTTTAAGCCTGTAAATCAAACTTTAGGTTTTCAGAAACTCCATTCTCTGCCATTGCAAAACTTGCAAACACATGATACAAGCTAAGATGAGAATCCCATCAAAGTGCCTCCTTCCATCTCCGTTACTATTTTCTTCCTTCAAAGCCGCCCCCACATATTGCAAGGCTCGAGACTCGAACCCAAGATGTGTTGACCCATTGAGCTTTACTATTAGACCTTCTAACGCAAACATGCTACATGCATGTGCTCGACCATCTTTATGTTGCCATGTTGTGTGGGACTACCACGCGCCATGCAAGTACGAACCGATTTGGTTGTTGCATGCGACCACGCGTGTGCATGCATCCTTCCGGTTTTCTTGGGTTTGAGGTTCGAGCAGGTGCGAGTGGCTTTTGAAGAAATAAGCACGCCAATCGCTCTACACACACACCCCCTTCTTGCCTCCTCTCCATGTACATTCTTTGTAGCACATATAGGCCTCAAACACTTGATGGCCCAAACCAGCTTGGTTGGATGGACTGGTGGGTTCATACCTCCAAAAACATTAAGAACTGGCTCAAGATTTGGGGAAAGCAGATCTATTTTCAAGATAGGCAGCACTTGCAGGACCTGAGAACTCAGCTTCAATCCTCCTCCCCTGATCAACAAGAGGAAATTAAGTTTCAAATTGAGAGGGAGGAGATTAAGATTGCTAAGGGATGGCAGCTCAAAGCTAAAATCAGCGAGCTTAAAGATGATGAAAGAAGTAATTCTAAATATTTTTTCATCAAGACTAAAAGTAGAACCAGAAGAAACCACATCTACAGTGTCTTGGCTGATGGCAACACTATTTCTGAAGACAAGGAACTTAAGGAGGCAGCTTCCAACCATTTCATCAGGATCATAGGTACCTCTCCCAACACTCCAGAGGAACATATGGACAATTTTAGTCATATGTAGAGAGTTATCCAAGAGAGTCACGATGACACAATGAAAGCCCCCTTTACCAATGAGGAGCTTTTCAAGAGTGTCTCAGGTATGGAAAATGGTAAAACTCCTGGCCCTGATGGTTTGCCTGCCGCATTCTTCAAAAGAACCTGGGGTATTATTGGTTCGGATGTTACTAATTTGTGTAATGAGTTTCTGTTACTCAGGTCTCTGGATTGCAGAATTAATACCAGCTTTATTACTCTTATCCCCAAGGTTGATGAGCCAGCTACTTTTTCTGACTATAGGCCAATCTCCCTCACCAATGTGATCTATAAGATTATATCTGCAACTATTGCTTCCAGACTGAAATCTATTCTTAACCTTGTCATTTCCAATACTCAATCTGCCTATCTTAAGGATAGATTTATCCTGGATAATGTTGTTACTGCAACTTTTGGTATGCATTGGGCTAAAGAAACCAAACAAAACATTGGCCTCCTTAAGCTGGACATCACTAAGGCCTTTGACACTGTTTCATGGAGGTTTTTAATTAAATGTTGTCACAAGATGGGTTTTTCTCAAGATGTGACCAGCATATTTTTAGCTATTCTTATGAACTCCAGATCTTCTGTCTTGATTAATGGGGAATGCAGTCCATTCTTTAATATTAAAAGGGTGTGAAGCAGGGATGCCCCTTGTCCCCCTTCCTTTTCCTTATAGTAATGGAAGCCATGAGCAATGCCCTTAAAAATTTTGGGAATGAGAACAGAATCAAGGGGCTGAAGCTACCCGACAATCAGGTATTTCTTGATGCCCATTTCGCAGATGACACCTTTCTATTCGTCAGATTGGAGGAGGCCTCAATCAACAATACATATGAGCTGCTTCAACTTTTTGGAAACACGTCTGGATGTAAGATCAACCCTATCAAGTCTAAGCTGATAACTAACAATTAGGTAACTGGGCAGAGATCTATTCAAACTCTTGGCTGTGAGTATATCTCCCCCAATACCAAATCTAAAATTTTGGGTATTCCTTTTGCTTTGAGAAGTAATGCTAGTGAGTTTTGGAATGACATTATTGATAAATTCAATAGGAAGGCTGATATGATTAATAGTAAATTTCTCTCTAAGAATGGTAGAGCCATTCTAGCCAACTCGGTCATTTCTTCCTCTCATGTGTACCAGTCTTCAATCCTCATGGCCCCCAAGAAAGTTACTTCCAAACTTCAAACTATTCTAGGTAGATTTATTGCTAATGGGGCGAGTAGCAGGACCTGGATCCCTGTTTCCATGAAGGAATATATGGAAAAAAAGAAAAATTGAGGATTGGACATCATTGACATTGAGAAGCAAGGCTTGGCTCTGGCTGCCAGATACATTTTCAAGGCAAGGCATAATTTGATTAATCATCCTGTTTCTAGCCTGATTAGGCATTACTTATCCAAGTGCAGACCCTTTGGCTGGAGAAATGTCAAGATGCAGTTGCCTGATAGTCTGTTCTTTAATTTTAAAATTCCAGACAATACTCCTGGAATTATTAAAAAATGGATTAAGGCCTGGAAAGCTATTTATAAGATGTATGATTGGAAGGAAGGACTCTCTAAAGATCAATCTATTTTCTGGAACCCTTCTTTGATTCTAAATAATCCTAACATGTGTCTTTGCTATGAACTTTCCTATTCAATGCAGGAAATGGACGGATAGAGGCATCACTCATATCCCTCATCTGTTTAATGACATTGGTTTTATTGAGTTTTATAATTCTGTTTTGGCTGATCTTGATGGGGAAAATGAGAGGTTATACCATGCCATCAAAGCTTGCCTCAGCCAGGGAGTCTGGCATAATGAAGAAACCCAGTGGCATATCAATGGTAAATCAAGTTACAAGGTCAGCTTGGCTTATAAGTATTTAACAAGGAGCTACACCTTGACTCTTCATACTAAATGGGGTATTTCTGTTGTAAGGTGCTCTGCTAATTTGAAGTTCATGTGGAATTCCCCCATTAATCCAAAATTAAGGCTTTTATTTGGCAGCTTTGGGACAAGGCTTTGGCCACCAATTCCAAGAGATATAGATTAAATATGGCTTCTTCTAACCTGTGTGAGAGGTGTTTACAGGAGGCTGAAGATGAAGACCACCTTTTTAAGAATTGCCTATGGTCAGAGTGGGTACTTGAGTTGGCAGCTAGTGAATTTAATATCCCTGACTTATCAGGAACTTCCTTGGTCAACATCTTGTTTCCCCATAATCCCAGGGACTGGAGAATTTACATCCTGCTTTGGAGAATGTGGAAAGCAAGAAATGCTCTCATCTTTGATGAAGAGATTATTTGGCCCTGGGCTGTGATCAAACAGTCCAAATATGATATCCTTTGGATCAATGAGGTATTTCCTTAAACTTACTTTTTCCTCTATTGTATTTTCAGGTAATATTCTAGTGGGACAGAAGAAGTTGAAGTGGGATCGAATTAACCTTATGGTTAACTCAATGTGGCTGGACTAATTTGGAGCAAATTCGCTGGTATATCATGGAGATCAGTGCCGTTGTGGCTGTTCTTGCATTCAGAACTTTGACCTAAAAAGAATCTTGATATGTGAAGCTGTGGACCATATTGGCCGATTCAATCCGGCCAAATTTTAGATTTGCAATTGCCTTTACTGTGCTTTCTGCTCAATCACAAGAGGTTTAGGTCGAAAAGGATAAGGCCAGGGTTTAATTATGGGATATTCATGAAGTACATATTCTATATTTTATGCATATCTCACCTTTTGTACTCATATTCCACTATATTAATATACATACATATAGCCTTCAATAAAAAAAAAGGGGGGGAATAGTAAGGCTTTAGCATATATTACATGACAAAATTCATGCCAACTATAACCACATTACGTCATGTTGTAACTATGAGGTTTGTTCTGGACGTTTGTTATGTTGAGACTTGGTTTACTTGAAAGCTCGCATCTGAAACTTATGGATTAAGAATGCTCACAATGGAAAGCTAGCTAACAACACGCTGATTGAGCTGGCAAAAAAGAGTTTCATTTGTTATAGTTATCACACCATTGCGAATAGACGTAAATCCATTACAAAGCAGGCATTGCATTAATAGGTTAGACATTAACATGTTAGATGTTAATAATAGATCCAATCTCACAGGTTTAGAACCAAAGAAATGTTCGTGGCGGTCTTGGCCGTCACAATAGATTTCTTGTATAATAATTGGAATTCATCCTTCATCATTATTTCACCAACGTATACCTTGACCGTTTAACCATTATTTTGCCAACCTAAATTTAGGTTAGAATCTAAACATGAATTCTTGATGAAGGGAATATGCCAAGTCATATTTCCTCATCGTGATGGGCCCAAACTCCATTTTCCAGTCAAGATATCTCTAAGTCAATACAAGGGAAATTTTACTAATGTCATTATAGATGTGATTAGAGCAAGAAATTGTAGTTGATAATGCAACTCACAAAACTGTTGGTGTATAGGAAGTAATCATGTGAAGTTTGCTTTGAAGTTTGTATAGGATCTTTCTACCTAGTAATCTACAAAAAAAGCCTAAGAAAGTAAAATACCATTTCACAAGTATGAGTAGACGTTCCATTGTATTTTAGAAGAATGAATGAATGTTCTTTATCGTAGCCACAACTACATCCCCCAATTTGTAATTTTGTAATGCTAAATAAGTTAAAACCATAATCATGTGACAATTGAACTTGATGCAAATTATGCTAATAAAAGCTTATGCTAAAGGAAAAACATGATACATGCTAAAGGAAAAGCTTGAATGCAACAATACAATTAAAATCCATCAAACGTAGCTTTTGAAACAAGAAATAAGACAATCTTTGTATGAAACCTATATAAGTCCATACTACAAGTTGTAAAAATGTCTAAAACTTTAGATTTCCTTTATTTTTCAAGCTACAACAACATAACTACATCATCCAATTTTGTAATACTGAATATACTCAAACCATAATCATGCAACAACCGATCATGATGCAAATTATGCTAATAAAAGTTTATGCTAAAGGAAAAGCATGACACATGCTAAAGAAAAAGCTTGAACACATCAATATAGTTAAAATTCATCAAATGCAGCTTTTCAAACAAGAAATAAGACAATCTTCGTATGGAACCTATACAAGTCCATATTACAAGTTGTAAAAATGTCTAAAACTTCGGATTTCCTTCATTTTTCAAGTCATAATGATGATAATCAAGGAAACTCTAACCTTAAAACCAATTCTTTAGG